>CAUYON010055847.1:0-31808 GCA_963573935.1 Arctocebus calabarensis
TACACCATGGAATATTACATAGCCTTAAAGAAAGATGGAGACTTTACCTCTTTCGTGTTTACATGGATGGAGCTGGAACATATTCTTCTTAGCAAAGTATCTCAAGAATGGAAGAAAAAGTATCCAATGTACTCAGCCCTACTATGAAGCTAATTTAAAGGCTAATTTAAAAGCTAATTATGAAGGCTGTAACCCAACTATAGTACAAGAATATGGGAAGGGAGGGGAGGGGGGATATTGGGGTGGAGGAAGGGTAATTGGTGGAGCCACACCTATGGTGCATCTTAGAAGGGTGCAGGCAAAGCTTACTAAATGCAGAATACAAATGTCTTCATACAATAACTAAGAAAATGCCATGAAGGGTATGTTAAACAGTTTGATGAAAACATTTCAGATTGTATGTGAAACTAGCACATTGTACCCCTTGATTGCACTAATTTACGCAGCTATGATTTAATAAAAAAGAAAATACTAGAAGAAAGTGCAGGAAAAACTCTTGACAGAATCTGCCTGGTCGACTATTTTATGAGGAGGACTTCCGGGCAATTGAAGCAGCATCACAAATACACTACTGGGACATGATCAAACTAAAAAGCTTCTGCACTGCCAAGAACACAGTAAGTAAATCAAGTAGACAGCCCTCAGAATAGGAGAAAATAATTTGCAGGTTATGTCTCCAACAAAGGTTTAATAACCAGAATCCACAGAGAACTCAAATGTATTAGCAAGACAAGAACAAGTGATCCAGTCTCAGTGTTGGCGAGGGAGTTGAAGATAAACTTCTCTGAAGAAGACAGGCACACGCCCTACAGACACATGAAAAAGTGGTTATCATCCTTAATCACCAGATAAATGCAAATCAAAATTACTTTGAGATATCATCTAACTCCAGTAAGATTAGCCCACATCACAAAATCCCAAAGCCAGAGTTGTTGGAGTGGATGTGGAAAAGGGGAACACTTCTACATTGTTGGTTGGAATGCAAAGTAATACCTTCCTTTTGAAAGATGTTTGGAGAATACTTAGAGATCTAAAAATAGACCTGTCATTTGATCCTATAATTCCTCTACTAGGTATATATCCAGAAGACCAAAAATCACATTATAACAAAGGCATTTGTACCAGAATGTATATTGCAGCCCAATTAATAATTGCTAAGTCATGGAAGAAGATCAAGTGCCCATCAACCCACGAATGGATTAATAAATTGTGGTATATGTACACCATGAAATATTATGCAGCCTTAAAGAAAGATGGAGACTTTACCTCTTTCATGTTTACACGGATGGAGCTAGAACATATTCTTCTTAGCAAAGTATCTCAAGAATGGAAGAAAAAGTATCCAATGTACTCATCCCTTTGCTACTATGAAACTAATTTATAGCTTTCATATGAATGCTATAACCCAATTATACCACAACAATAAGGGGATTGGGGCAATGGAGGGGAGGGGAGGGGGGAGAATGGATGGAGGGAGGGTAATTGGCGGGATCACACCTATGGTGCATCTTAGAAGGGTACAGGTGAAACTTACTAAATGCAGAATCTTGTATCTTAACACAATAACTAAGAAAATGACATGAAGGCTATGTTAACCAGTTTGATGAAAATATTTCAGATTGTATATGGAACCAGCACATTGTACCCCATGATTGCATTAATGTACACAGTTATGATTCAATTAAAAAAAAAAGAAAACCTTCACAAATCAATGTTCATAGCAGCTTTATTCACATTTTTTTTTTTGGCATAATAGCCAAAAATAATAGCAGTCCTCATGCCCATAAACAGGAGAATGAGCAAACAAACATGGACTATTCATGGAGACATGTGAAGCACAAATAATCAAAAAGGACACGAACAACAAGGTGGAATCTCACCAACATTAGGTTTAGTGAGCCAAGTCTGATGATGAGAAAACTAATAGATGGTGAAAGCAATCATTTTAATGGTGGCCTCTGAAATTTGGGAAAGAGGAAACTTCCTGGGTCCTGGAAATATTCTAAATAGCAATTTGGGTGGTGCTTACTTGGTGTCTGTAAATGTAACAAGTCATTGAGCTGTACTCTTCAGATTAGTGTAACCTATTTTATGTGAATTATACCTCAGAAAAGCATAAAAAAATCAGCTCTCATGAAGCTGCCTCTGATCATGCTGTTTAGGATAGCAACCCAATAAAAACATCACCTTGTACACCATAAATGTATACAATAAAAATATATATTATTTTACTTTTCTATTACATCATAGCTGTATACATTAATGCAATTATGGGGTACAATGTGCTGGTTTTATATACAATTTGAAATACTTTCATGAAACTGGTTAACATAGCCTTCACCACACTTTCTTAATTATTGTGTTAAGACATTTATACTCTATATTTAGTAGATTTGACATGTACCCTTATACAATGCACCATAGGTGTGGTCCAACCAATTATCCTCCCCTCTTCTCCTCCCCTCCCCCTCTTCTTTCCCCTTCATCTTGGGCTGTAGTTGGGTTATAACTTTCATATGAGAGTGTGGTGCTTATATATTGGCTTCATAGTAGAGCTGAATACATTGTATACTTTTTATTCCATTCTTGAGATACTTTGCTAAGAAGAATATGTTCCAGCTCCATCTTTTTTAAGGCTGCATAATATTCCATGGTGTACATATACCACAATTTATTAATCCATTCGTGGGTCTATCATATAACTCCAGTAAGATTAGCCCACATCACAAAATACATATCATTTAAAAAATAAATAAATGCAATAGCACCCCTCTTACTATAAGCACATTGCCTTTTTTTTTTTTTTACCTTTAAAGTATTTATTGTGACTTGATTTTTTTATTTATTTCAAGTTAATCTGAGGGCACAAATTTTTTGATTACATTGTTCTCATTTCCAGGGTAAAAGAGCCCCCTCAAATTCCATTTATAAAAGAGCCCCTCACCCAGGGTATGTGTTATACACCCACAAAATGTGTACATTAGGTGAGATCCCCCCACATGCCCTCTCTCCTTCTGCCAATCGTCCTCCCCCTTCCCCCTCCTTCCTTCCCCTGCCCCTGTACTAGACTATATTTGTGTTTTATTGTTCATATTAACATGTAATTGTTTATGTGTTAGTTTCATATTAGTATTGAGTAAATTTATTTTTCAATTCTTGTAATACTTTGCTACGAAAAGTGTGTTTCAACTCCATTCAGGTAAATGTAAAAAATGTGAAGTCTCCATCTTTTTTAATGGCTGAATAGTATTCCATGGTATACATATACCATAGTTTGTTGATCCATTCATGGTGTGATAGGCATCTGGGTTGCTCCCAAGATTTGGCAATTATGAATTGGGCTGCAATAAACATTCTTGTGCAAATGTTCTTGTGGTAAAATTATTTTTGTTCTTTTGGGTAGATACCTAGTAATAGGATTGTAAGATCAAATGGAATCTCAGAGTAGTTTTGATTTGTGTATCCCTGATGATTAAAAACAATGATCAGTTTTTAATGTGTTTGTTTGGCCATTTGTCTATCATCTTTGGAGAAGTTTCTGTTCAAGTCTCTTGCCCACTTGAAGGAGTTGTTTGCTCTTTTCTTATTGTATTGTTTAATTTGAGTTCTCTGTAGATTCTAGTTATCAAGCCTTTGTCAGATTCATAACATGCAAAAATCTTCTCCCATTCAGAAGGTTGTGTGCATTGTTTGTGGAAAACTTTAGCTACACAAAAGCTTTTTAGCTTGATCAAATCCCAATTATTTATTTTTTGCATTACTACAATTGCCAGGGAGGTTTTACTCATAAAGCTTTTTCCCAAGCCAATATCTTCATTTTCCCCACACTCTCTTCTAGAATTTTTATTATTTTGTGTCTTAAAATAAATCTTTTATTCAGCAAGAATCAATTTTTGTCAATGTTAAGAGGTGTGGATCCAGTTTCGATCTTCTGCATGTGGATAACGACTTCTCCCAGTACCATTTGTTAAATAAGGATTTTTTTTCCCCAGTGCATGTTTTTGTTAGGCTTATCCAAGATCAAATGATAATATGTGGCTAGGTTCATGTGTAGATACTCTATTCTATTCCATAGATGTACATCTCTATTTTTGTGCCAGTACCATGCTGTTTTGGTCACTGTAGATGTAGTATAACCTGAAATCTGGCAATGTGATGCCTCCAGATTTCTTTTTATTCCTAAAAATTTATTTGCCATTCTGTGTTGTTCTGATTCCATATGAATCAAAGTACTATTCTTTCAAGTTCATTGAAGTATGACCTTGGTACTTTGATGGGGATTGCATTAAATCAATAGATTTCTCTGAGTAGTATGGACATTTTAACAATGTTGATTCTTCCCAGCCACAAGCATGGTATGTTCTTCCATTTGTTGACATCTTTTGCTATTTCCTTTCTCATGATTTCATAGTTCTCTTCATAGGGATCTTTCATGTCCTTTGTTAGATATATTCCCAGGTATTTCATCTTCTTTGGCACTATTGTAAAAGGAATACAGTCTTTGATATTATTCTCAGCTTGACTATTGCTGGCATATACGAAGGCTACTGATTTATGTGTATTGATTTTACATCCCGAGATGCTGCTATATTTTAGATCACTTCGAAGAGCTTTGTAGTTGAGTCTCTGGGGTTTTCCAGGTATGAGATCATGTCCTTTGCAAACAGCCAGAATTTTACATCCTCTGTCCCTATCTGAATACCCTTGATCGCTTCCTCTTGCCTGATGGCAATGGCTAGGACTTCCAGAACCATGTTAAATATCTGTAGTGACTGTGGGCATCCTTGTATAGTTCCAGATTTGAGTGGAAATGTTTTCAGTTTTGCTCCATTCAATATTAAATTAGGTGTGGTCTCTATCAGTTTAAGAAATATGACACCTATGCCTATTTTCTTGAATGTTTTTATCATGAAAGGATGGTAGATATTATCAAAAGCCTTTTCTGCATCAATTGAAAGAATTACATGGTCTTTTCTTTGATTGATTATATTTATGTGGTGAATTGTATTTATGGATTTACATATGTTGAACCAACCTTGCATCTCTGGAATAAACCCACTTGTTCATGGTGTATACCTTTTTTTAATGTGTTATATTCTGCTTGCTAATATCATGTTGAATGTTTTTGCATTGATATTCATTAATGATATTGGTCTATAGTTTTCTTTTTTGTTGAGTCCTTTCCTATTTGGGGGATGAGGGTGATATTTGCTTCATAGAGTATGTTGGGAAAGCTTCCTTCCTTCTCCGTATTTTGGAATAGATTGTGCATTATAGGAACAAGTTCCTCTTTGAAAGTTTGATAGAATTCTGATGTGAAACCATTTGTTCCAGGGATTTTTCTTTTTTGGGAGATTTTGTATAACTGATGCTATTTCAGTGCTTGATATTGGTCTATTCAAGATTTATAACTCTTTCTGGCTGAGTTTTGGAAGGTACCATGCTTCCAGGTATTGGTCCATTTCCTCTACATTTTCATATTTTGGGGAAGAGTGATTTTGTAGTAATTTTTGAGAATCTTTTGTATTTCTATGGCATCTGTTGTTATTTCCTCTTTATCATTTCTGATTATAATTATTAGAGATCTTATTTTTCTGTTTCTGGTTAGTCTAGCCAAGGGTTTATAAATTTTATTAATTTTTTCAAAGAACCAACTTTTTGTTTCGCTGATCTTCCAAATAATTTTTTTGTTTTCAATTTCATTTAATTCTGCTCTAATTTTGATTATTTCTTTTCTTCTGCTGGGTTTGGGATTAGATGGCTCTTCCTTTTCCAGTTGCTTGAGATGGCCCATTAGGTTGCTGATTTACTCTCTTTCTGTGTTCTCGATAAAGGTAACGAATGCTATAAATTTCCCTCCAAGGTCTGCCTTTACAGTATCCCACAGGTTTTGATAGTTCGTGGATTCATTATCATTTTGTTCCCCCAAATTTAATGATCACCTTGTTTATCTCATCTATGACCCAGCTATTACACAGCATAAGGTTATTTAGTTTCCATGACTTTATTTGAGTATAAAGATTTCTGTTGCTATTGAGTTCAACTTTTATTCCATAATGGTCTGAGAAGATACAGGGTATAATTTCTATTCTTCTAAATTTGTTGAGGTTAGTCTCGTATCCTAATATATGATCAGTTTTGGAAGCTGACCTGTGGGCTGATGAGAAGAATGTGTATACAGTTTTGTTAGGATAAACTGTTCTATAAATGGCTGTTAAGTCCATTTATTCTAGGGTCATGTTTAAGCCTATTATTTATTTGTTCGGTTTCTGTTTGGAGGATATTTCCAGTACTGCCAGTGGGATGTTAAAATCGACAACTAGTATAGTGTGAGAAGATACCATATTTGTCAGATCAGTTAGGGTTTGTTTTATAAATTGAGGAGCATTCAGGTAGGGTGCATAAATGTTAATTATTTAAATGTTTGTGTTTTGTGCTTCCCTTGACCAGTATGTAGTGTGTATCCTTGTCTTTCCTTATTTTTATTGGTTTGGATCCAATTGTATCTACAAATAAGGTTGTAACTCCAGCTTTTCTTTGCTTTCCATTTGCCTGGAACACTGTTGCTTTGCTCTTCACCCTGAGTCTTTTGAGGTAAGGTGAGTTTCTTGTAGGCAACATATTTGTCCTGAGTTTTTTTTTTTTTTAAAGACAGAGTCTCAAGCTGTTGTCCTGTGTAGAATGCCATGGTGTCACAGCTCACAGCTCACAGCAATCTCCAACTCTTGGGCTTAAGTGATTCTCTTGCCTCAGCCTCCCAAGGAGCTGGGATTACAGGTGCCCACCACAATTCCTGGCTATATTTTGGTTGTAATTGTCACTGTTGTTTGGTAGGCCCAGGCTGGATTTGAACCTGCTAGCTCTGGTGTATGTGGCTGGCACCTTAGCTGCTTGAGCTATAGGCACTGAGACTGTCCTGAGATTTTCTAACCAGTCAGCCATCCTGTCCCTCTTTAGAGAATTCAACCATTCACATAAACTGGGAGAACTGATAGATATGGTGGAGTTTTGGTCATCTTGTTTTTCAAAGATCCAGAGCTTATTTTTATCCTTTTCACTGTTGATGAAGCTAGGCTTTGTTCTTAAATTTCTGAGTAGATTGACTTTGGGGGTGAACCATTGTGCTGATCATTATGAATAATGGATCGGGGGGGAGGGGCAAGATGGCCAACTGAAAGCAGCTTCCAACAGAGGCTCCTGTCCAAAAGGAAAGATAACCTCCAGAAACTGCCCAATTGAGCTGAGGATGAGAGCCCAGCCTAGAGAGAAAGAAGTGATAACTGCAGGTCACCTCTGAGGCAAGCTGTGACTTCTAGAAACCAAGCTTCAGGCAGAAAAATTGAACTAAAGTTTTCCACCATTTTGAAAGTTCAGGACACCCTTCCCCCCTTACCTGATGCACCAGAAGCCTGACCTCTGCTGAAACTGAGGGAGGAGGACTTGAGCAGTACCCACCCTCCCTATCTGCCGGACCAGGAGGCCTGCTAGGTAAGAGACTCCAGGGCCCCACCAAGCTCCCACCAGCCCCCAGGCCAGGGACATGGCCGGGACCCCCACGCAGCTCCAATCCATGCCCCAGGCCCACTGCCCACAGTGGCCAGAAACTCCACCCAACCAGGACCCCCAAGTGGCCCCTATTGGCATCCCACTGGGCCTTGGTCCACCACCAGCAGCGGCCAGGATGTCTGCTGGGAATCCCTCCCTGTGCTGATCTGTGCCCCACCTCAGCCTGCCAACCACTGGGACCCCCCCATGGCTCCGATCCTTGCCTCAGGCCCGAGGCCCACAGCCGCCAGGAAATCTACTCCACCTGGACTCCCGTGCAGTCCCCATTGGCACTCCACTGGGCCTTGGCCCACCACCAGCAGTGGCCAAGAACTCTGCTAGGACTCCCGTGTGGTCCGATTGGCTCTCCACCGGGCCTTAGCCAGGAAGTCCGCCGGTACTCCGATGCCACGCCGATCTGTACCCTGCCTGGCCTCAGCCTGCCGCCTGCCAGGACCCCCACGCAGCTCTGATCCACACCCGCTGAGACTCAGCCCTCTGCTTGCAGCAGGCAGGGACTCCACCCGGGCCTTGGTTTGCTGCCTGGCCTGCTGTGGCCAGGGACTCAGCTGGGACCCCACGCCGGGCCTCCACCTGCCGTCTACACTGACCAGGGACTCTGCCAGGAGCCTGCCAGGCCTCCGCCTGCCTGCCTGGACCAGGAACTCTGGGAGCCACACAACCTGCCTCCTCCCCTACCATCTATTCCTCCGCACCAGCCACGCCCATCTGGCCAGGGACTCAGGAGGCTGCGCAACCTGTGCCCTCCCTCTGGAGCCCTCCTCCCAGCCAGAGACTGCTGGAGGCATGGGCTCCATTTGCAATGGCCACCAGGTGCCCCATCCCACGCCCTGCTGCTTGATCCGGGTGTGCCACACTCTGGAGCTGCTCCCACAGCCAGAACACCCTGGGTAGGGCAGTCCCAGAGGAGGGACTCCCTACAAAGATCCAGCCTATTGTATCTGCAAATAAGATTGCAACACTTGCTTTTTTCTGTTTTCCATTTGCCTGGAATATAGATGACCATCCCTTCACCTTGAGTCTAAATTTATCTTTTTAGGTAAGATGAGATTCTTGTATGCAATCCAGCAGAAGAAAAGAAATAAAATTAAATCAGATAGTAATGAAATTTATAACAAAGAATCATCCAGAAAAGTAGGAAAACGGAAAGTTGGTTTTTCAAAAAAATAAATAAAATTGAGGAATCTTTGTCCAAATTAACTAGAAACAGAAAAGTAAACTCTCTAACAACCTCAATAAGAAATGATAAAGGATACTAACTACAAATGCCACAGAGATATGAGAGATCATCTCTGAGTACTACAAGAAACTCCATGCTCAGAAATATGACAATGTGGAGGAAATGGATCAATACCTGGAATTGCACTATCTTCCTAGACTTAAGTCAGAAGAAATAGATCTCTTGAACAGACCTATTTCAAGAACTGAGATCAAAGAAACAATAAAAATATCTCCCAACAACAACAACAAAAAAGCCCTGGTCCAGATGGTTTCACACCAGAATTCTATGAAACCATCAAAGAAGAGCTTATACTCATACTATACAAATTATTCCAAAAAAATTGAGAAGGAAGGAGTCTTCCCCAACATGTTCTATGAAGCAAACATCACCCAAATACTAAAACCAGGAAAAGACCCAACTAATAAGGAGAATTTCAGGGCAGTGCCTGTGGCTCAAAGGAGTAGGGCGCCGGCCCCATATGCCGGAGGTGGCGCATTCAAACAGCCCTGACCAAAAACTGCAAAGAAAAAAAAAAAAAGAAAAAGGAGAATTTCAGACCAATCTCAGTAATGAATATAGATGTAAAAATTCTCAACAAAATCCTAGCTAATAGATTATAGCTACACTTTAAAAAAATCATTCATCACAAGCAAGCAGGTTTCATCCCTGGGATGCAAGGATGGTTTGACACAAGCAAGTTGATAAACATAATTCACCATATAGACAGAAGCAACAAAAAAGATGATATGATCCTCTCAATAGATGCAGAAAAAAAGCATTTGATAAAATTCAGCATCCTTTTCTAATTAGAACACTCAAGAATATAGGCATTAACTCAGCACCTGTAGCTCAGCAGCTAGGGTGCCAGCCACATACACTGGAGTTGGTGGGTTCAAATCCAGCCCAGGCATGCTAAACAATGACAACTACAACAACAAAAAAAATTAGCCTGGTGTTATGGCAGGTACCTGTAGTCCCAGCTACTTGGGAGGCTGAGAAGAGAATAGCTTAAGCCCAAGATTTGGAGGTTACTATGAACTGTGACATTGACACCATGGCACTCTACCAAGGGTGACATAGTGAGACTCTGTCTCAAAAAAAAAAAAAAAAAAAGGAATATAGGCATAGGTGGCACATTTCTTAAACTGATTGAAGCCATCTGAAACAAACCCCCTGGCTAATATACTGAATGGAGTAAATCTGAAAGCTTTTCTACTTAGAACTGGAACTAGACAAGACTGTTCTCTATCGCCAGTAGTATTCAACATAGTGCTGGACCTTCTAGCCAATACAATAAGGCAAGAGAAGGAAATAAAGGGCATACAAATGGGGCCAAAGGAGGTGAAACTCTCTTTGCCGACTATATCATCTTATACTTAGAGAACCCCAAAGACTCAACCACAAGACTCCTGTAAGTCATCAAAAACAAAACAAAAAAAGAGTAATGTCTCAGGGTATAAAATCAATGTCCACAAATCTGTAGCCTTTGCATATGTCAGTAACAGCCAAGATGAGAAGTTAATCAAGGACACAATTACCTTCTCAGTAGCTTCAAAAAATGAACTACCTAAGAATATGCCTAACAAAAGAGGTGAAGGACCTCTACAAAGATAATTACAAAATCCTAAGAAAAGAAATAGCAGAATATATTAACAAATGGAAGAATATACTATGCTCATGGCTGGGAAGAACCCACATTGTGAAAATGCCTATACTACCCAAAGCAATCTACAGATTCAATGCAATCCCCATTAAAATACCATCATTCTACTTTTGAGAATTGGAAAAAATAATTCTGCATTTTGTATGGAATGAGAAGTAACCTGGTATACTCAAGGCAATTCTTAGTAATAAAAACAAAGCTAGGGGTATCACTCTTCCAGACTTTCTGCTATACTACAAGGCCATAGTGATCAAAACAGTATGGTATTGGTACAAAAACAGAGACATTGATATTTGGAACCAAACACAAAACTATGAGATGAAACTAACATCTTAACAGCCACCTGGTCTTTAATGAACCAAATAAGCTGGGAGAACTGGGTAACCACATGTAAAAGACTTAAACTGGACCCGCACCTCTCACCACTTAAAGAAATTGATTCAAAATGGATAAAATATTTAAATCTAAGGCATGAATTAATAAAAATCCTCGAAGAAAGTGTGGGGAAAACACTTGAAGATATCAGCCTAGGGAAAGATTTTATGAAGAAGACTGCCATGGCAATTGCGACAATAACGAAAATAAACAAATGGTACTTAATTAAACTGAAAAACTTCTGTACAGCTAAGGAATACCAAAGCAAACAGACAACCTTCAAAATGGGAAAAGATATTTGCATATGATGAATCAGACAAACTAGGATCTATAGAGTACTAAAATTAATCAACAACAACAACAAAAGACCAAACAATTCCATATATCACTGGGCAAGAGACATGAATAAAAAATACAGACAAATGGCTAATAAACATATGAAAAAATGCTCATCATCCCTAATCATCAGAGAAATGCAAATCAAAACTACCCTGAGATATCACCTAACCCCAGTGAGAATGACCCACATCACAAAGTCTCAAAGTTGCAGATGCTGGCATGGATGTGGAGGGAAGGAAACACTTTTACACTGCTGTTAGGACTGCAAACTAATACAGACTTTTTGGAAGGAAGTATGGAGAATCCTCAAAGAACTCAAATTAGACTTCCCATTTGACCCTACAATCCCATTACTAGGCATCTACCCAGAAGAAAAAAAATCATTTTATCATAAGGATATTTGCACTAGACTATTTATTGCAGCTCAAAGTGCAATTGCCAAAATGTGGAAACAACCTAAATGCCTACCAACCCAGGAATAGATTAACAAGCTCTTGTATATGTATACCATGAAATACTACTCAGCCATTAAAAAAAGATATTGTCTTTATTAACCTGGATGAAGGTGGAACACATTCTTCCTAGTAAAGCATCACAAGAACGAAGAAGAAAGAATCCAATGTACTCTATTCTAATATGAAGGCAACGATTAGCTAATACAAGGTGGGGTAGCGAATGAGCAAGTGGGGAGAGGGGAGGTGGGAGGAGGATGGAGGTTTACAGTGTATGGCACACCTCTTGGGGGCAGGACACAATTATAAGAGGGATTTTATCTAACAAATGCAATAAGTGTAACCTAATTGTTTGTGCGCTCAGTGAATCCCAATTGAAAGAAAGAAAGAGAGAGAGAGAGAGAAAGGAGAGAGGGAGGGAAGGAGGGAGGGAAGGAGGGAGGGAAGGAGGAAGGAAGGAAGGAAGGAAGGAAGGAAGGAAGGAAGGAAGGAAGGAAGGAAGGAAGGAAGGAAGGGAGGGAGAGAGAGATGCCTATGGCTCAATGAGTAGGGTGCTGGTCCCATATACCAGAGGTGGTGGGTTCAAACCCAACCCTAACCAAAAAAAAAAAAAAAAAAAAAAACTAGAAAGAAAGAAAGAGAGAGAGAGAAGGAAAGAATCCCTCAGAATGTCCTAGGTTGTGTCATGCTAATTAACTTGTGTACACACACACACACACACACAGAGGTCTGACAATTAAATTTGCAAACTCATCTTAGGAAAATGGCTACATACCTCACTGCTGAATATCAGTATGGTCACCTTTGAAGTGCTCCCCTTGGGAAGCTATGCACTGATGCCAGCACTTAGTCTACTCTTCAAAGCGATTTTGCAATACTTTTTCTGGAATGGCCATTAGAGTTGTCGTTGTATGACCCTTGACATCCTGAATGTCATCAAAATACTTTCCTTTCAATATTTCCTTTACCTTCAGGTAAAGGAAAATGATCAGTTGAGGAGGGAGGCGCATTCCAATAGGTATTTTCTTTCCCTTATAGACAGTGCTATGTGAGCTGGTGCACTTTTGTGATGTAAGAGCCATGAGCTTTTAGCAAAAACTACAGGTTATTTCATCCAACATTTTTAGGTAGCCTTTTCAGCACTTCCAAATAGTAAACTTGGTTAATTGTCCAGTTGGTATAAATTCATAATATACAATCCTTCTGATATCAAAAAAGATTAGCAATGTCATTTTGACTCTAGATTTGGACTGTTGGAACTTTTTTAATTGTGGAAAATTGGCTGGTTTCCACTGTGCTCTTTGACTCTTTGTCTCAAGGTCAAAACACCCTTGTTTCAACACCACTGATAACATGCCCCAGAACATTATTTTGCCTCTCCAAAAGGTATTGGCAAACTTCAATTCTCCTTTGCTTTTGTTCAGCAGTGAGCTCTTCAGGACTATTTTTGCATATCTTTCTCATGCCAAGATTTTCAGTTAAGATTTTTCTGTTTCACTATGGATGTTTACTTGGTCTACTGTGCTTCAGCCAATGATTTAGATGCACAATTTAGTGAATTTTTGCAATGTTTTAATAAGTTCTTCTCATTAGTGATAACTCCCTCTTCATCAGAAAAAGTTTAATCCATTTGTACACTATGATTTTCTTCATGGAATTTTCCCCATAAACTTAGACTAACATGTCCCTGATTTTATTCATGTAGCCTTAAGTGTCTGGGTTAAAGTTCTAGGTCCTGTTTCTCAGGCTCCCAAATCTCCATCCAGAAAAAGGGGTTGCTATCTCCTCATAGGGAATATTTGAGGTTCAAAGGACACATTATGTGGGAAAGTTCATGGCATGGTGCCTGGAATAGTAGTCACTCAGTATCCAAGTCTTCTTCATCCACCCTTCCTAAGGTTCCTTTGAGCTCTGGTGTCCCCTTTCATCCCTACAACCCCTGCCTCACGTCCTCTCTGCTATTATGCAGAAATCTCTAACTGCATTTGGCACACACTCCCTGAGCACCCTGAACACTGGCTTTTCTTGACCACATCCTGTGCTGGACACAGGCCAAGGAGATCACTCTCACCTGACTCTGTTCTCTGTGCTCAAGTCACACCTAGGCCAGGAGACTGGCTTATATGTTTCAGGTTAGTTTCATGTGACAAAAGTCCATTTAAAAAGTTCTTCACGAGCTTGGGGATGGGTTGGTTGGGAAAGGCTGGTTGAGACTTGCAGGTTGTAAGCCCTAGAGGGATTGAAAGAGGCATGCCAAGTGGGGCCTAGAGCACATGAGCAGATATAATGACAGGGATTAAACTGGGAACTGTGCTAAGTGCATCAACACACATTTTATGGGATCTTTTCAACTCTGTATCAAGGTAGGCACCTCTGTATCCACTTCATGGATGAAAAATACTGAGGCTGTGAGAATTAGATGCTTCCTCAAGATCACACTGCTAAGAAGTGGCAGAGCCGGTATTTGAACCCACTTCTGTGTGGCTCCAGATATTTTCCACCAGTCCTTCCTATCTCCCTGAGTCAAGCCTATGGAGACCTCATAGATGAACCCTGTAAGGATGCTGACCCCAGGTTCCCCCAGGCTATCAGAGAGACTGGTGATGTCAATGGATCCCAAAGAACCTTGAGAGGAAGCATAAGCAAGATAGAAAACCTGAAAGAGATGCTGAGAACAATGACAACTCTGATGAGGGACAGATGAGGTCTTTCTGGAAGTTTCAGAGATGACTTTATGTTCAAGACTTATTTGAGTTGAGTGTTGCCAAACCAATGAGGTTTGAAGAGGCTTTAAGATACAGTAACTCCTGTGTAGGGTGATAGCACTTTGCAATAAACAACTTACAGGGCAAAGTAACTCACACATCTCTTTGTGTGGGTAATCTGGGACCCTGAAAGGTTAAATTATTTGTCCACAGCCCCACAGCTAAGAACTAGCAGAGCTGGAACTTGTAACATGGGTCTTCTGACCACTCCTGGTAAAAGTAACTAAAGGAGCAGGCCCCGGACATCATTGCAGAAGGGATGTGAAGGGAAGGAGAAACTTATCAGGCAGGTCAAGGCCATATTGCAGGGTCCCAAATGCCACAGTTTGTTAGCCAATTGGGGGGAGGTGGGAGGGACTGATAGTTTTTGGGCCAGAAAGACATACGATGACACTGGACTTCAGAAAGATTTAGCTGGCACTAGTATAGGTGAAAATGGATGGAAAAAGAAAGGAGGTGAGGGACTCTCTGTGCCATCCAAGTGGAAAGTAATGAAGAAGGAACTAGGGTGCCTCAGACACTGGGGGCAAAGACTGGACATAGGAGACATCATGGAGGTAGAGTAGATAGGACCTGGTCATTTACTCATTCAGGCCTATATGACTGGCTCCTACGTACCTCTCTGATGCTATCTACTCCCACTACTCCCTTGCTCCCTGCATGCCAGCTGTAATGACTGCTGGCCTTTGAAAACACTGGCCTGTTCCCACCACAGGGCCCTTGCACTTGCCCTTATTTCCTCTACCCAGTATTCTTCCTCCAAGATCTTTGCATAGATGATATTGTCTCTATCATTCATTCCTCATTCAGGACTTAGCTCCAATGTTACCGCCTCAAAGAGGCCTTCCCTGACAACCCTACTGAAGTAACCACCCAATCACTACTACTTTCTCCTGCTTTGTCACCTTCATGGCCCTATGTCATAGCTGAAGGTAGCTTGTGTATGTGTTTATTCATTGTTTACCTCCCTCTACTCAGCCATCTATAGAATGTGCACTAGGCTTGTCTACGTCACTCACTGCTGTATCCTCAATACCTCAACAGAACCTGGCATATAGCAGACATACAACAGCTACTTTTTGAATGGATGAAATTTGAATGGATGTGAATGAATGAATGAATGTATTGGTTGTGAGGGAAGGCAAGAGGAAGGTAGCAGTGCCACCAACAGAGATAGGCCAGGAAGCTGATGAGCTTGGCTTGGGCCTATGGAGCTTGATATACATGTGGGGCCTCCTGGTGGAACTTTTCACTCACTTGGTGGAAATACTGGCCTGAGTGCAAGGAAGAGACAGGGACTCTGGAAGTGATGTGACAGGTGTGATATAGAAGCATAAAATCCCTAACAAGTCAGGTGAGGGATGGAGGAAAAAGAAGAAAGATCTTTGGGTAATGGAGTGTGGCCAAAGGAGAAGAGAAGTGTTGGGTGACAAGGAAAGAAGGCCAAGGAGCTGTGATCAGTGACTGAGGAGAGATTTCCAAGCATGGAGGAGAGCAAGGTTCAAGAAGGAAGATGTGGCCACAGAGCCATACTCTGAAGGAGGAAGTAGAAGGGAAACCAATCAGTAATTAGAGTGCAAGGAAGTTACTGAGGCTGGGGAAGAGGCAGGTGTGTCTAGAATGGTAAAAGCTGAGGCAATGGGGGTCTTGGGGGGTAAGAGGGTAGGCAGGGCCTTGGATGCTAAGAAGAAAATGATACACATGCCCACGGGCCCAGATGGAAATGACACCCAAGCCCTGGTTTTGTTCTGACACCTATTTTTCTGCTCCCAAATCTGCCTTCTGGCCCTCCAAGGCTCAACAAGCTCTGTTTTCATGTGTCACAGGTCTTCACCTACTTCATCTTTGTCAAATGTCACCTTTACCATAAACATGCTATGTGTATTAAAATGAAAGCTACCACTTCCCGCCCCAACACTCTTGATCTCCCTTTCCTGCTTTAGGATTTTCCAAAGCACTTATCACCTTCCAACATACTTCTCATGCATCATTGACTTATTTTGTTTGTTCACCCCTAGAATGCCAGCTCCATGAGAGTAGGAATTTTTTTTTTTGAGACATAGTCTTATTATGTCACCCTCGGTAGAGTCCTATCTCAGCTCACAGCAACCTCAAACTACCGGGCTTATTAGATTCTCTTGCCTCAGCCCCCCAAGTAGCTGGGACTACAGGCGCCTGTCACAACACTTGGCTAAGAGAGTAGGAATTCTTGTTTCATTCACTGCCCTATCCCTAGTGCCTATGATAGTACCTGGCACATAATAGACACTCAGTATTTGTTAAATCAGCAACTGGCCCACTGGAAAGGGCACCGTTGGATCTCAACAGACATGGGTTCCATCCCAGAAATGTCCTCCTGATGATCTTGGGCAAGTCTTGTTAACTGTAAGTTCATCCATGTCTTAATTTGTGCAATCAGGACAGTGACTCTCAACTTGGAGAGATGTTCTTGTCTCCAAGGAATCAGTGGGAGGAAGGAAGACAGCAGTAGTTTAAGGGAGATGGAGGAAGGCAGGGAAAGCTGAGGAGACAAGGGAAGATACAAGGTCTGGGAGATCCTGTGGAAGGGAAGGAGCAGAGACAAGTGGACACTAAGACCTGGGGATGGGGCAGAGACTGGGGTCAAGTATCCCAACAGCTTCCTAGTGCCTGTGGACCACATCCCCACACAGACCAGCAGTGCCCCCTTGTGGCTCCTGCCAAGGCCTAGTTGAGCGCCAGCTCCCACACTGGCTTTCTGCCTCCCAACAGTTACTTCTAGTGCTCCTTGTGCACACCTAACAAGCCCAACACAGACAATATCTCCTCTGAGAACCTTCTGCTTAGCATCTGTGTCTGGGTTATCCCCTGTACCATTTAACTGGGCAAACTTTCTGTGGTATGGAGGCATGACTGCTTTGTATCTGAGCCCAGCCTACATGCCATGGTCATCAAGTGCCTATGCTCTGAGTGTGGACCAGCACAGAGTGACCCCTGGATTACATGGGGTCCAGTCCCAGAAGGGAATCCTTGGTCATAAGCCCAGAGGGAAAATTACCATCATTTTGTAAATACAGCTCTAGAGTAGAGGGGGTAAGCCAGGGGGCTACACATGCTTGCATGTTTGGATGCATATGTAATTTTTAAATCTTTCTAATTTTCAAATTAATCACCAACATTTTTAAAAGGGTAGATTCCACATAAATAAATAGATTTCTAGGTTACCTGGAAAAATTAGAAGATGTGGCTGTCTGGTACCAACCACAGTTCCAACTGTCCATAATCGATGGAAATGGAATGTTTGCTGCCCCTCTAGATGGGGCGTATACTCTCCTTTATGCAACACGCTCTACTTACCTGTGATACCTGGCTGGCTCCTGTAGAAATTTCAGTTTGAGACTCCTATAGTGATCCAGGAAAGGAATATGGGCAGCCTTATTAAAATGAAACACAAGCCATCAAGGTCTAAGCAATGGAAGATCTTGGAAGAGAACCTCCACAGCAGACAAGCCTTAAAGTCAGAGATGAAGGAGTGATACAGCATGAGGTCAGGGAAGGCACCTTTTCTGTCCTTTTCTCCTGTAGACCTTCCTTCCCGAGCTCATCTCTGCCTGAGCCTTACGCTGGACTCTCTGCTGTGTAGTATTACTCACATGGCAAATAACAGTAAGATATCCCCTTTCAACCTATCATATGCATGAGACAATAAAGAAGACAACTTATAATTCCTATTTTAAAGATAAGGAAACTGAGGCTCAGAGAAGCCATGTAGTTGGAAAGAGATAATGGCCTTGGTCTGTATGGTCTGTGCCTGGGACTCCAGGGGAGTTCAAATACACTCTCATTTGAATTCAGTTGAATGAAACTTGTGTTATTATTATCAGCCTCCTTACTTTATAGATTTTCCAAACATGGTGCCAGGACCTGGGCTTTTGTTAGAAATGCAAATTCTCAAGTTCTACCCCAGACCAAATGAATCAGAAACTCTGAGTGTGGGACCCAGTAATCCATGATTTAATAGGCTGCCTGGGTGATGCTCACTGGATTTTGCAACCCGTTGGAGGAGTTAGGAGCACACACTTTAGTACAAGGCAGCCTGAGTAACTAGCCATGTGGGCCACCTGTATTACTAGCCACATAACTCCTTGAGATGATGACAAAGTCACAGAGATAGTAAGTGATAGTGCTGAGTTTGAATCCATAAAATCTGGCCTGGAGCTAGTCTCAATCACCATTCATACTTTGCTGATGTGATTGAAGGTCCTTACTCTGGGCTTCCTGATTCCTGGGAGATGTTGTAGGGAGCAGTCTGTGAGCTATTTTTTAATTTCTCAAAAGCCTAAAGGAAAGCAGATTTTTCTTTCCAATGCATTCAAATGCCCCAGATAACAAATTCTGGTTGTTTCATGTATTAAATCTAATTCCCAAGGGCCCCTTTGAATTTTCCTTCTCCCCATGGACCCTATGTTTTAAACAATACATCAACTAAAAAATTCATTAAGCAATTATTTTTTTGCCAATTTTATAAATGCTAGAAAGATGTGGATCCAACCAATAGAACCAGTGTAGACTAAGTCCCTCCAGAAATGAAGTGGCTTCCTTACAGTCACAGAACCCAGCTCAATCTCACTCTCAAGCCAACACTGTGTTACAACATGCTGCATCTGGGAGGCTGGGAAAGGGTGTGACAGTCTAGGCAGGTGTCAGCACTCAAATCTCTCTGGGTCAGCTTATGGGTGACACAAGGCACCCAAGCATCCTAGGTCTGGGTCACCACTTTTTTTTTTTTTGGAGAGACAGAGTCTCACTTTATCACCCTTGGTAGAGTGCCATGGTGTCACACAGCTCACAGCAACCTCCAACTCTTGGGCTTAAGCGATTCTCTTGCCTCAGCCTTCCGAGTAGCTGGGACTACAGGCGCCTGTCACAATGCCCAGCTATTTTTTTGTTTTATAGTTCTGCTGGGGCCAGGTTTGAACCCGCTACCCTCGGTATATGGAGTCAGCACCCTACTCGTTGAGTCGCAGGCACCGCTCTGGGTCACCACTCTTATCCTTTGTTGGCTCTGTGTTTAGAAGGGGAAAGAAGGAGCACTGAGCCAGGATGCCCTCTCCTAAGGATGCCTGAGATCCTATGCAGTTTGCAGCTTCCTGAGAAGCCAAGCCCTGGCTTCCCCAAATTCTAACCTCCCCCCAAACAAATCATTCCTCAAATAACTGAGACTTCCCCATTGCTCATCAGATTCAAGAGAGGGTGCAGTGAATGCTCACAATTTCTGAGCCCCAACACTGATCCTTAGTTGTAACTGTCCTCAGTCCCTAGACCATTTTCTCACCAAAAAGATAGCCACACAGACAGATAGTGTCTCTGATAATGCTTTAGTGTTCTGCTGAGGGATCCAGCTGCCCTGCTCCCCTGCCAGCTACCTGGCTCCCTACCTCTCCTATCTTTCAGAAATGTCTTGTGCCCTGAGGCATTCCAGACCCCTGCCCCTCCCAAACATTATAATACAGTCATGAGAGGCTATATTATGTGTGTACATATGTGAATATACGCATATATGTATCTTCATATACACAAATACGCACACATTTATTCCAACTATACAGTATTTACAGGTACAAATAAAATAGGCTTAAAAATTACAATGGTGGCTAAGACCTATCCCACGCCAGTTTAATCAACAGATAGAAAAATAAAGCACCAATTGGCCTTTGAATGGCATTTAAATTTCCATATGAACAAAGACAGCCTTGGGTGGGATTCATTAGGTTTTGCTCAAGCCCCAGCTGGCTGAGTAAGCCCAGTTCTTCTATATGCCCATCCCAGGCTCCAGGAAAGAGCTATATGTTAGCCTGCTACCATAAGCAAAAAGGGACAATGACATAGCTACCTGTTTCTTCACCACTCTCTGCTTTCACTTGGACTGGGTAGCAGAATCAACCCTGTTTGTGCTCCAGCCAAAGCTATATGGGACCCAGGGAGTGGCAGGTCAAGTGAAAAGTCCAAGCCACGGGAGACTGGTTCATTGGTTCCCCACACTCACATCCCAAGCTACCACAAATTGTCATGTTGCTTACTAGGGGTCCATCAGTGCCCATACTAAATCAGCCTCATAAATGTCAGCTTCGTATTTACATAAATAAAACACCTCATAGTGTCTAGGCTGTCCTGTGCTCTGATCCTGTGTCCATCTGCTCCAGTCCAATTTCTCTGGAAAAGTCAGTTCAGAACTAGCATTGGCCCTAAAGACAGGTCCAGAACCTCCTATCCAACCTCAAAAGGATCTTAGCACCAAACAGGATGGCTTGGCCTTTCAATGTATGGCACTGAGCTAGGACTATGTACTTCTCTTGACCTTCCCCCCACCAAGGAGGGGCTTTAGAGGCTTCAGACTGAGTGGTGGCAGGTAGAGGGCGGCGGCAGTCTGCTTACTATTGACATGATTCTCCTCTCTTGGGAGTAGGACATGTGTAGGGGATGAAGATGGAGTGGAGACAAGACACACAAATTCTTTCTATTTCCTACATGTATAGTGGTGCTTTAGGAAATAAGGGGGCCAGGATAGGCAGCTGGAGCCATCTGAGACTGACTCAACCCTGGTAGCAGCATCTATTCTTAATTCCCCTCACTATCTAGGTGTCAGGGGTCTGGTGGTTCCAACCTGGGGACAGCCCAATGCTCACAGCTTTGTCTCAGGGCCAGCTGCCTGCAGGGTGGGAAAGGAGTCCTGGATCTTTGTCACTTCCAAGGCACATAGGTGCCCAAAGACTTTGTTGTACCAGTCAGGAGAACGGCCCCTAGGGAAATAGGAGAAGCCAGGCATGAGCAATGGGTTTTCCCCAGAGCCCTCACCAGAGAGAAGGAAGAAAAGCCTCACTCTCAGCCCCAGTGATCAATGGCAAGGGACAGAAAAGTACGGGCAGAGTCAGGTGAGGGATCAGGGCCAAGGCGGTCACAGCAGGCTGGGTACCTGAGGTCAGCGCGGCAGATGTGAGTGAACCGGGAATGGCCCAGGTCACAAGGCTCCATGAGGTACTGGGAAGTGAGCATGAGAGCCCGTACCCCTGACTCTGGCACAGGTTGCTCAGGATCCAGGGACTGGGAGACGAGCAGGCAACCCCCTCGAGGCAGGTCAGAGCACCACATCCTGTGGGACACACACACTCAGATTCCTAGTGCTGATCCCTGCCCCATCTCCCTGGTCCCCCAAGCACAGTGGAGTGGCAGCTAAAGAGCCCCTCACTGAAGCACCACAAAGTCACGGCAGGGATGAGGCGCCATGCTGTCGGTGACATAGTGGTACAGCTCCACACCCGGCATCAGGGCTTCCAGAACCTGGGCCCGCAGCAGGTCCTCATCCCAAAGGGCCCGCTCCCGAAGAACACGATGCAGCACCACAGCTGGAGGGGCAGCCACCTCTGTGGAAGCCTTCCAAATCCGCAAAGGATGCCCATCAGATGCCTGCAAGCCATAGGGTGGGGAGCAGGCAACTGTCAGGAATAAAGAACTCCCACTCCACCCTCAATTCCAGACCTCAAACTATAGGCCTGAGGTTCCTATCACTCTAGCTGCAAAACTCTGCTAACTCTGGCCAGATCCAGGAAGGGCCATCCCTGTGCTTCCTGACTTCTCTGTCCTTGCTGGATATCCACTTTTTAGCCTGCTTGAGAGCACAAAGAAATGATGGGACACACATTCTGAGAGGCCTATTAGGCCTTACCATGAAATGGGAACAATGCTTAGAATTTTTGGAAATGAGCAGAAGAGATCATCTTCAAAAAATTCTACATATAGCATGGGAAGTAACACATGCACAACAGAAGCTGCCATTTACTGAGGCTTTCATATGTGCCAGGCACCATGCAAGGTACTCTCACCCCAATACAGCAAGGGAGCTTTCATTATGACCATTTTATATATAGGACACGTAAGGCTTGCAATCTTACTCAGACTCATCATCCAAGAAAGAGCAAGGCCAGTACCCAGAAGGAGACAGAGAGATATCACCTTTAGCCAGGTTCTGAATGAAAAAAGGCCCTGGAAGAGGGTCACATTTTGTT
Organism: Arctocebus calabarensis; assembly: GCA_963573935.1. Classification (NCBI taxonomy): domain Eukaryota; kingdom Metazoa; phylum Chordata; class Mammalia; order Primates; family Lorisidae; genus Arctocebus; species Arctocebus calabarensis. The sequence continues at coordinate 22,425 of CAUYON010055847.1, forward strand.
GGAGCTGAAAGTGGCCCAGGAAACATCATGCTTGGGGGCAGGGTAGTCCAGGCAGCAGGACAGCATGAGCAAAGCACAAAAGTGGGATTCAGCTTTACTGCTGCACAGGGACAGATGGAGCTATCAAAATAATGCTACATGTGGAATGGGGCTTTTGTTGGTGGTCCCTGAGTGAGCTCACTTGGTCTCTTTACATTCTTGATTCTTTAAGGTACTTGCTTGCTGGGTGTGGTGGCTCACGCCTGTAATCCTAGCACTCTGAGAGGCCAAAGCAGGTGGATTGCTGGAGCTCAGGAATTTGAGACCAGCCTGAACAAGAGTGAGATCCCGTCTGTACTACAAAAATTAGCCAGGTGTCATAGCAGACACCTGTAGCCCCAGCTGCTGGGGAAGTTGAGGCAAGAGGATCACTTGAGCCCAGAAGTTTGAGGTTGCTGTGAGCAATGCTGCCATGGTACTCTACCCCAGGGTGACAGAGTGAGATTCAGTTTCAGAAAAAAAAAAAAAAAAGGAGGTATTTGCTCACTGGTTATCATCCTCCAAGAGACTGACCAGGTCTGGCAGGGCAGCTCGATCCTGGCTCCTTCCTATAGGTTCCTCCACTCCCCTTGCCTGTACCATGCCCTTTTACAGCCCCATGACAGACATGGTTGGTGTGATGCTCACCTTCCTACAAGCCAGGTCTGTGTGCTGGGGCCCTGGCACATTCATCCAGCCCTTGAAGCATTCAGCAGCATTGCGTAGCAACTCCTGGATGCTCTCCTCCATGTATAGGCTCAGGCTCACCCCTGCAGCTTGGGCTTGTCGCAGCTCAACCAGGGCTAGGCCAGGAGGACTGAGCTCAGCTGTACTATACGAGCCACATAGTTGCAGCACCATGTCCTGGGGCACCTGAGAGGGCACACACACACTGGGCTGGGGACCTGTCTTGTCAGGTCTGTCAGGTTCATGTCAAGGGTGGTGGAGATGTGCAAATACTACAGCAAGGTAGGTGAGAAACCTTGTGAGGGGGGAGTTGAAGTAGGAACTTGAAGGGTTAAGTGTCAAATTGGACCCTGTCTCTGAGGTGAGGCATTAAGGTCAGCCTGATGGTCACCCATAAGTAGGTACTATGGCCTGGGGTTACTCACCTGGAAAAGTTTCTTGCAATCACTAATCATTGTGATAGGCCCTGGGTGGCAGCCATGTTCTCAGTGAGATCCCTGGGGACTGGCCGGCCAACCAGGCTACATTTGCTCTTGATCCTGGATCAAGTGGGCAAAAAGAAAATGTCACAAGAGCACAAGATAAGATGACTTACAGGCTGGCTCCCAGCTCCCCAAAAGCCACTATGCCTGTCTTTACCACAAGACAACCTGCTGCCTTTTGGAAGGGCCTGGTCTACAGCACCCAGCTAGCCCTAGTCTCTTGTTGACCTCTGAGGCCGCCTCCTGTTGGGCTGACCCCTTGAGGCCAAGACATGGGACCCAAACCCTCCTGCCCTGGGCTCTGACATGTTCTGCCCCATTTCACCTGGGAGAAGGGCTATCCTTGGAGATGTTGAGGTAGAAGATGGAGGGTGCCAGGCACACTGCCAGGTTGCCGGCTGTCATCTGGTTTTTCTCAGCAGAGGCAATGTCACTTAGGACGTAGAGCAGGGTCTGTAGCACCTCTCGGTTCTCATCGGGGAGCAGTAAGGTGGCAGCTTGCGCTGCTGCCAACCACTGATCCTTGGGGAGGACTGTGAGGAAGCAATGGCAGAAGGGCCTTCCTTACTTCCCCAGGGGCTCTGGCAACAAACCTCCTGCTTCCAAAAATTAAGAAGGCATAGCAGGCCCAAGGGAAGCCAGTGAGAGGGGAGAGAAAAAATTGCTCTAGGAGGTCTCTGTGTGCTAGATCTCACTCTGCTACTAACATACAGTGTAAACTTAGGTAGGTCCCTTCCTTTCCTTTGACCCTCAGTCTACCCTTCCATATAATGGGTTTGGGGAGGCAGAATGTAACTTCTCTCAGGGCCCTTCTTCCTTCAGATAATAAATGTTCCAACGAGCTTATGGGTCACGCTCCATTTGGTTTTATCTTCCATGAGCCCTAGAATCTAGGGAAGCTGAGAATGGGGCAGATTGCTAGGAAAAGATGCAGGTGACTCACGCTGGTAGATTTGTAGGAAAGTGGTGGTGAGCTTGCTGGTGAAGATGGGTTCAGGAAGGTCACGGAAATACTGCTTCAGCAGGTCAGCCACATCATAGGCTGACTGGCCCTCATAGCAGACATTGTCAGGTGAGGTCTCATTCATTTGGCGTAGGTTCTGAATCCTGGACTTAACTCCAGACTTACGGAAGATGCCCACCTGGTCCATGGAGGGGAGGGAAGGAGACTGTGAGGTCAACTCTGGAGTGAGTGTCAGGCATCTGAGCCACCCCAGAGACTTTGAAGCCTGCCAGGCTTCCTTCTGGGCAGGGTAGGAGACAAGTGGCAAAAGCAAAGAGAAGGATTTTTAAACCCTCAGGGCCAGAGAGGAAGATAGAGGTGAGTAGGAAAAAGTGGATCTAGGCTAAGGGAGGCTCCTAGAAGACAAGTGTGACAGACATTTTGGCCCGAAAGAAGCTGGCACAGAGCTGGGCAGAAGACTTTGGACCTGAGGAATAGAAAGGAGCTTTGGATCCATCCTTTCTGGGCCTGGTGAAGGACAGGAAAGGTCCAACCCAGGGGTCAGGCCAGAGCAGTGCCCCTCCTCAGATTTTTAGCCTTGGGCTCCCCAGTCCACACTACCTGCAGCACCATCTCTAGGAGGGCTACCCCAGGAAGCATCACCTGGTCCAGACACTGGCTGCGCAAGTAGTGTTTAGCTTGTTGAATGCTTTGTGGCAGGGGCTGGCCTGTGCACTGCACATGGATGAGAAGTGGCACCCCAAATACATGCTGTTTCTGGTAGTCTGATGTCTTGTTCCTCTTCATGAACTTGGGCACTGACCTGTTTGGTAGGAATGACAAGTCATTAGGTAGGGTAAGGATCACAACATATCTCTAGAGTTAACACTCACTGAACACCTGGTTTAGGCCCAGCCCTAGGGAATCACAGAATAACAGAGAGCTCTCACTCTGGTCAAGGACACAACTGTGTCAACAAACAGCGATAATTAATGTGGCTAGTACTAGGCCAAGAATTTGGGAGAAAGACTTATGAGGGAGAGGAACTATACTTAGTGTGTCAGTGAAGGCTCAAAGAGAAGGTGGTAATTCAGCAAGCTCTTAAGGGACAAAAAACTGTTGTCCCAGAGAAGAAATAGGAAAAAGGCATTCCAGGCAGAGATGAAGAGGATGAACAAAGGCAAAAAGGCAGGAAAAAGAGCATGGCACATTCAGGGAAGGGCTACTACTCCCATTGGCCTATAAGGTGGCATTACTTGGAAGTGGCAGGCTAAAGAGTCAGAAGGAAGGAGTGAGACAACAATAGGAAAGAATCCCTGTGGGAAGTAACCTGGACAATGGGGAGCCACAGAAGGCTGTTTATTTATCTGAAGAGTGACAACCAAACTGTGTCTTAGGATAAACTCACAGCATGGAGGCTGGACTGGAGAAGATACAGTTGGAGGATCTAGAGTCCACCCCCGCCCTCCTGCAGCTGCTCCAGCCTCCTAGCACATAACATCACTCCAATGGCCTGGGGGCTCTGCCTGCCTGCTCCCACCTCCTCAGGTGACTGGCCCCAGAGCCCTGGTCCTGAGTCAACAGTTCCCCACCTGCCACAGCCCAGGAGCCACTTACCAGACCCAGCCCTGTTTGTGGGGCACAGTGTACTTCTCCATGAAGGCAGTGAGCCGCAGCAGTGAGACCTTGTGCAGGACATTGATCTGGCCTGCAAACTGCTGATTGATCTCCAGAGACTCCGAGTTAAGGCTGGGCCTGTGAGAGTTCTGGAAACTGTGCCAATGGAGCTTCCTGGTAGGGGTGAAAGGGGTGGAGAGTGTCAGAGAAGCAGGTTTTACTAAACCATAGAAAAAGTTGTGGGCTCGATGTCTGTGGCTCAAGCAGCTAAGGCGCCATCCACAGACACCTGAGCTGCCCGGTTTGAATCCAGCCTGGGCCCACCAAACAACAGTGTCGGCTGTAAGCAAAAAATAGCCAGGCGTTGTGGCAGGCGCCTATAGTCCCAGCTACTTGGGAGGCAGAGGCAGGAGACTTGCTTGAGCCCAGGAGTTGGAGGTTGCTGTGAGCTGTGATGCCATAGCACTCTATCCAGGGCGACAGCTTGAGACTCTATCTCAAAAAAAAAAAAAAAGAAAGAAAGAAAAAGAAAAAGTTGTGTTCTTCTGATCCCTTTTTTCTCTCCCAAAAGAAAGAAAAGGCAGGGAGATGGGGCCACTTTCAACATTGCTACTAGGTCCCAGGGTGAAAAAGCTTAGTCTTGGGTACCAGGTCTGAGCAGGGGTCAAGAAGCTCTCAGGAGGTAGCAGGGAGCTCAGGCACACCTAGTGCCAACAGGCAGTAGCAGCCCCCACCCAGTCCAGGACTACTGTGGAGAGGCTGCCCCAAGAAACCATGGATGTCAAAGCTGGGTATCAGAGAGCCCCTCCTCTAACACCCTCACTTGACAGATGAAGAAACCTAGGCCCAAAGAGAAATTATAATTTCCACAAGGTCATAGTAGAAGCAGGCCCTGAACCTTAAAATTCTGGTTTCCAGAGTTCTGTATTCTCTTCCTGAGACTAGCTACTTGGAGATAATCACCCAGCACCCAAGAACCTGCCCCTGGGCCTTGTGACTAAGAAATCAACTGGAGTGGAGGGAAGAGAGACAGACAGAGAAAGAAACAGGAGCCCCACCTGCATCCCCACGCAAACTCTCACCTGCAAGGTCTAGTAAGTGAAACCCCAACACCTGAGTTGCGCCGTTCATGGGTCACTGATGCATGGAGTCCAGCCAGCGACCCTGCAGCCTCAGCTTCATTCATAGAGTTCCCACTAGTATCAAGTTCGCTAGAGGTCACAGTGTCAGAAATGGAGTGCTCTTCTTCCACAGACAGGCTGGAGGTAGAAGTGGGTTCACTGCCTGAATGTGCTTTCTGTTCATTGTTCTGGGTTGTGGCCTGGGGCTTGGCCTCTGCCTGTGCCAACGACTCAGCCTTGGCAGAGGCCTGAGCCTGAGCCAGTATTATTGGCTGGATTTCAGCCTGGACCCAGGGTGGGGGCATCCCATGGGCTGGAGCCTCTGCCTGGGCCAGAGTCTCAGCCTGGCCTTCAACCTCAGCTGTGGCTATTTCTATTGAAGAAGAAGCCTCCTCCTTTTCCTCAAATTCCTCTTCCTTATTTATAGGCCCCAGGTCTGGGTATAAGGCCTGAGACCAGAGTTCAACCTGTTGCTGCAGCCCCCATACATGCTGGAGAATGTCATCAACGTGGGTGTAGCTACCCCTACCTTCTCCCTCCTGTTCATCTTTGGCATCAGCCCCAGCCAGTCCAGGTTCAGCTGGGTACAGATCTGGTAAGTTGTCGTAGGTGCTAGCATGGCTGCCCGTTGAGCTACAAGAGCCCCGGCGTCCCTCGTAGCCCCAGTGCCTACCTGTCTGCCAATTTGCCAGGCGGTGTCCATCCTCAGGACACAGGCTCTAGATGGACAGTGAGCGAGGGAAGGTGCCTGGTTTGTGGTCACTGGGTACATACACCAGCCAGTCACCTCTGTTTAATTGCTGATGACGCTGGAACGTGGCCACAGGCCAAGCTTCCCAGGCCCTCTGAGTCCCAGCATTACTGCCACTGGCTGAGGTTGCTGCCCAGTTCTTGGCTTTGTAAAATCAAGCTGATAGGAAGCCACGGCAAGTACGAAAAGATGAAGCTTTGGTGGCCTTTTCTGAGGTGGTTGGCTTATGTTCAGGGTCTACTTGCTGGCTACTACCCTTGTCTTTCCACCTCAGAGATTCAAGGTGCTTGAGGAAGTGCAGGAACCATGTTTCTTGGCTTTGTCCAGAGGACCCTCCTGGCCCCGTGTGGGGCTAAGGAAGGACTGGTCACTAGGGTTGGGCAAAGAGTCTATTAAGGGCAGGTCTGCTGGCTCAGGCGGTAGACTCACGGTGATGGCTGCCAGGGAGGTGGCACTAAACTCAGTGAGGACACTCTCACATCTTGAGGTCACTGGAAGGCCAGGGCTCGGTGGAGCCGGCAAGTCAGAGGACCTCACATGGGACCAGTGCTTACTTTCCTGATGGAAGGCCCAGCGGCTGCTGATGGTATGCTGCTCCTGCTCTTCTGACTCTTCATTCTGGGGAGAGTACCACAGGGTTGGGTCAGAAAAGCCCAGCCCTCAAGTCCTTGTTTGTGCTTCACACTATGCTCCCAAACTCTTGGGGGACAAGTTAGAGGGCCCCACTTCTGGTTGAGGACATGGCCTAAGAAGGAAGAGCTAGCTCTGGGAGTGTGGAAGGAAGCAAGAGTTATTGACAGAGGCCAGATAAATGGCAACAGTCATCTATCCCCTACCATCTTGCAAATAGGAAAAGGGAGCCTTAAAAATGAGAAGCCACTTGACCAAGGCTATGTAATGACATGGAAAATAAATCACTGACAGAGCCTCCCAAGTCCCTAGCTATAGTCTTAGATTAGAATCACAGAACACCAGAGCTGAGAGGATTTTAGATTTTCTAATTCTTCTCTTCCTTTGCAAGGTTGGGAACCTGAGACCCAGAAAGGGAAAGACGCTTGCCCAATGTCACTCAGCAGTCATTGGCAAAGTGAGGACCAGGCCCCATGGGTCTCCTGCATGATAGCCTAGGGCTTTGGCAACTTGACTGCCCATACCTGACTGTGGGCCTCTTGTGGAGAGAGCTACATACAGAGGAAATGAGTAAAGCTTGTCCCAAGGAAAGGATGGGGTCACCAAGCCTGCATTCCAGAGCTAAACTGAGAGTCTTTCCAGTTTCCACAATCTCAGATTGGCAAAGACAGAAAGGCCTATTAGAGGCTACTAAGCCAGCTCCCTTAAATCCTTGTAGAGATAGGGAAAATGAGTCTCAGAAGGGTAAGACTTCATGGGGTGATTCAGGGATCCTAACCTTTAAGGCCATAGAGGCCATGATCTTTCTACCATGGTTTTTCGTCTCTGTCTCTTATTCAAGGAATTTTAGCCATTACAAAGTAAATAGTGGAGGCAGATGGATTTCTCTGATGAGAGGCCATTACCAGTAATCCCAGGAAGGAGAGGTGGACTAACAGGGGGGGTCATCTTCCATTGCACTTGCTCTCAAACTCTAGCCTTCAGACCACACTCAACAAACTCAGCATCCTCACTGGGCCACTCCATTCGCACCCTCAGGCTGGAGCAAGGCACTATTCTGAACACCCAGATTCCGGAGATACTGGAGCTAGCTTCACAAGTGTATATGCTGGGTTTTCTCATGGTGCCTAAGACCACAGACATGATGACTCGCCTGCTTGCACTGAAAATGAACCTCCAGTTTCATTGAAGCACAATTGTTCAAAGTCATCAGCCTCCAGAAACAAAACAGAAATGTTCACATAAGGTTCCCAATTCCCAAAGCCTGGCATGACCTACCAAGGCACTCCCAAGATGCCATCTGCCACTTCACATGCCTAACCCATCAAAACATCTCCTAAGCCCTGGTGTTCATGAAGGTTTAAGCACCAGAATGATACTGGGAAGATTGATACTGTCTTCCAGGAGCTTATAGATTTGGAAATAAAGTACAGATATAGGATGTATTCAAGATAAGAGCAGACACACAGACAGTGAGACAAGAAATTTTGAAGCAATCAGAAAAGGCTTCCTGGAGGACAGAAACAGGATTCTGAGAGCAAAAGAAACAGAGATTCCTATTCCAGGCTTCCACAGCACCCTGTGACAAGGTTAGAGATGAAAACAGACAGGAAGCAGATGAGTATAGGCAAGTGACAATGGGACCAAGGCTAATAAGGTTGTTCAAAAGCCAGATTTCAAAGAGCCTTGAGTGTCATGCTAAAAAAGTTTTGCACTTCCACCTGTAGGCACATGACAAATTTTGATCAGAGAAGCACCCACGTGGAGCTTTAAAAGCTGAGTCATGGCTGTCAAGAGGATGGATCCAGGGCTCAGGGTGTGGGGGAACTGTAATACTAAAGCTAGTTAGGAGGCTACAGTAATGGACCCAAGGAGAAGCCATGGATTGGACTCAAATAAGAACTGAGCTGGTGTAAGCAGAGAAGGGCTGAATCAGAGGAATATTTGAGGATGTGATAGAATCAAGGCCAATTTTGCTTTTTAGCTAGTATGACTGGATGGGTGAGAATGTCACAGACACAAAACAGAATGAGCAATATCACTGCAGAAAATGAGCTTGATTAATAATAAGCTGGGCTCCTATTAGAGGGCACAAGGAATGGTTTTTACCATGAAGAATCCCCAAGCTGGGCCCTGGGCCTGGCTCTTAGCCCACCTACCTGCACAGAGCCACTAAAGAGTCCTCATCCAAAAAACCATGGTCCTTCTTCACAGAGTCAGTATCCATGGGAAACAAATCTTCTGTATGAAAAAAGGAGCAAATAGGAGCTCAGCAGTAGATCAGAAACTCAGTCCCAGCAGCCCTCAAGCTGGAAGAGGGACACCAGGGAGGAAGGGCAGTAGGAAGGCAAGAGTCAAAGCAAAAGGCAAAAAGCCAGGCAAGTGTAAAGGGGGTCCAAGGAGCTCAGGGCTGGCAGTCAGGGGAAAGGGCTGGAAAAGGGCACAGGGGTTGAGCTGCAGAGATCCCTGTCAGTCACTGAGGCAGGTTCATGCATAATGGTCGACCTGAAACCCTAGGTAGCTACTAAAAGCCAACCTGGACTCCCCCAATTCCCTCTGAATCCTGGGCTGCTCAGCAGGGAACCGTCTCCCTGGCCCAGGGAAACCTGAAGGTAGTGGTAGGGAAGGAGCAAGGATAGATGTGACAGGGCAAAGCCAAACAATACCTCTTCTTCCCCTACTGCCCAGAGAAGAGAAAGGAAGGAGCAGGGAGAAGGGGACAGAGAATCTAAAAAAACCCACAGCTCTCTGCCTTGCTGGTAAATCAGGCCCATTCATTCATTTACTCATTCAACTAATATTAATTAAGCACCTACTTTGTGACAGGTACTGCACAAGACTGTTGCGTGAACGGAGACGCGAGGGACAGTAGCTTTGCCCCAGGTGTAGAGACTCGTACCTGTAATTATTAGGGGAAATACAAGAAACAGACTACACACTCTCCAGGTGGCGTGTAGCAAATTGTCTTTATTCTGGGCCACCTTATATACACTGGTGGTCACGTACACACTTAATCTATAATCTATAGCTTTTCCCCATTACCCAACTTCTTCTAACTATAATTAACTACCGGAAAAACATTCACTCTACAAATCAACACATTACTTTCTGTTTTTACATTCTTCTTAGACATGC
>CAUYON010055848.1:0-15969 GCA_963573935.1 Arctocebus calabarensis
CTACAGGAGCCCACCACAACGCCCTGCCATTTTTTGGTTGTAGTCCTCATTGATGTTTTGTGGGCCCTGGCTGGATTCGAACCTGCCAGCTCAGGTGTCCGAGGCTGACGCCTTAGGCTGTTGAGCCACAGGCGCCAAGCCCATGCTTGGTTTTTTCCACTTACCGTAATGATCGCCAGTTCCATCCACATTGCTGCAAATGACAGAACTTAATTCCTTTTTTTTTAGACAGAGTCTTACTATGTTGCCCTCGGTAGAGTGCATACCATTTCCTCCTCCCCTCTCCAAGCCATCTCCTACAGTCACGTTAACCATTTTGATGTTCTTCAAATACACCAAGCTCATTTGTCCTCCAAGGACTTTGCACTTGCTACTACATCTGCCTGAAACACATGTTTGGGGGAAAGTTTATACAGTTTTCTCCCTCACTACATTCAGGGTTCAGGTCAAATGTCACCTCCTTTGAGAGGCATTCCTTGAAAATCTCATCTAAATTTACATCACTTGGCTCAGCGCTTGTAGCTAAGCCACTAGGGCAGCGGTCAGGACCTACCAGGACACCAGACCTGGTAGGTTCGAACACAGCCTGGGCCTGCCAAACAATGACAAGTACAACAAAAAAATAGCTAGGCATTGTGGCGGGTGCCTGTAGTCCTAGCTACTTGAGAGGCTGAGGCAAGAGAATCGCTTAAGCCCAGGAGTTTGAGGTTGCTGTGAGCCGTGATGCCATGGCATTCTACTGAGGGTGACATAGTGAGACTCTGTCTCAATAAATAAATAAATAAATAGATTTACATCACTTATTTTCATCACTCTCAAACTCCTTTGCTGTATTTTATTTTCTAAACACTTGTCATCATCTTCTCACCATGTCCAGATTGCCTATATTAATTATTTTCATGTTCACCACATATTCCTAGTGGCTTAAACACTACCTGGTGCCTGGCATTTAATATTTGTTGAATAATTGAACAAATAAATTATACATTTTTGACCTGTAATCTTCTTTGGATTTTCACATTGCTGAGAATCCTTTTTTTAAAAAAAAAAAAAAGTTTCACTTTGATGCCCTTGGTAGAGTGCTACAGCATCACAGCTCACAACAACCTCAACTCTTGGGCTCAAGTGATTCTCCTGCTTCAGTCTCCCCAGTAGCTGGGACTGCAGGCGCCCACCACAACGCCCGGCCATCTTTTAGAGAGGGGTCTCGCTCTTGCTCAGGCTGGTCTCGAACTCCTGAGCTCAGGCGATCTACGCAACTTGGTCTCCCAGAGTGGTAGGATTATAGGTGTGAGCCACAGCACCTGGCTTGAGGAGCCATTTTAGTTAATTCCCATTTATCTTCCTAAGGGCTACTCCAGACATTTACTATTCTTTTCACATCTTCCTCCATTTTATTTATTTTTATTTTTATTTTTTGAGACAGAGCCTCAAGCTGTCACCCTAGATAGAGTGCTGTGACATCACAGCTCACAGCAACCTCTAATTCCTGGGCTCAAGCAAGTCTCCTGCCTCCACCTTCCAAGTAGCTGGGAGGCACCAGCCACAACACCCAGCCATTTTTTGGTTGCAACTGTCATTGTTTGGTGGGCTCTGGTTGGATTCGAACTCGCCAGCTCAGGTGTACATGGCTGGCGCCTTAGCATGTTGAGCCACAGGCGTTGAGCCTCTTCCTCTGTTTTAGTAGATAGTCACAGAGAATATTTGTTTTCCTTTCTTAGCTTTCCAGAAAATTCAGGACACTGTTTCTATGTTTCCTTCTCTCTAAAGTAGAAGCCATAAATGTGTTTTCCAGGTACTTTTAAGTTAGGTGATGATAGCACCCGTCCTGGCCTGTATAGCATCTTTGTACATATTAGAAAAAAGGTGTCCCTGGCTTGGCACCTGTAGTTCAGTGGCTAAGGTGCTGGCCACATACACCAGGGCTGGCAGGTTCAAACCCGGTCTGGGCCTGCCAAACAATAACTACAAAAATAATAATAAAAAAAAATAAATAGCTGGGCATTGTGACGGGTGACTGTAGTCCCAGCTACTTGGGAGGCTGAGGCAATAGAATTGCTTAAGCCCAAGAGTTTGAGGTTGCTGTGAGCTGGGATGGCACAGCACTCTACCAAGGGCAACATAGTGAGACTCTGTCTCAAAAAAAAAGAAAAAAGAAAGAAAAAGAAAAAAGGTGTCCCTGGGTGGATGCAGTCCCAAGAACTCACAGTGAAATGGAAACACAGTGCTTGTCATGCAGATTACAAAAATACCCTGACAGATACTATGATACAGGTCACTTTGTTTACTAAGATAACAATGTCCTTCCAGTTATTCCCATATACTGTAACCTTATTGTTCACTCCTTCCTTTCTGGTTTTCTGCCGCTAACAGCATTGATCAAAGCTAACTTGTCTATGTAGGTGCTTTTTCTAATTATGTACCACAGGCGTACCACCGCCTGCTGTAGTACCCATTATCCTCATTCTCTCTGGAACCCTGATCCTCTCTAATTTTCTTCTTCCTTTTGGATAGAAATAGGTTCAAAGTACCATCATCTGAGGAAATATTCTTTTGACATTTGTCACCATGCCTTCCAACCCTGAAAAACAGACGCCTTTATTTATTCCTTGACTTCTCACCAAGCTCTAGGTAGGGGTCCTCAAACTACGGCCCGCGGGCCACATGCATTGGTGTGAATTGTGTTTGTTCCCATTTTGTTTTTTACTTCAAAATAAGATACGTGCAGTGTGCATAGGAATTTGTTCATAGTTTTTTTTTTTTAACTATAGTCCAGCCCTCCAACGGTCTGAGGGACAGTGAATTGGCCCCCTGTTTAAAAAGTTTGAGGATGCCTGCATCTAGAGAGTAGACTCTACCTCACAGCCATTTCCACCTACTGTAACCTTTCTAATTCTCGAAGTTGGTGGCTTTTTATCTTCTTCTCATTCTCTTTGATCTTTGTGCAAGAATGAGACATGTGGTAGATACCTTATTCCTTTTTTTGCTTGTTGCTTGCCTTTTTTTTTTTTTTATAGTTTAATGTGTTTTAATAGCAAACTTACAGGAACAGCACAGAAGACAGACATTAAAAACACGTACTTGCATGTAGGACAACTCAGTTAAAAAAGTACAGTAAATGGACAGAAGCTACTGTATGATAAAAATGCTACAAACACCATTTAGTTGCCGTCAATAAGAAATTGACTTGTTTAAAAAAATCCAAATGCTAGGGCAGCACCTGGGGCTCAAAGGAGTAGGGCACCAGCCCCATATGCCAGAGCTGGCAGGTTCAAACCCAGCCCTGGCCAAAAACTGCAAAAGAGAAAAAAAGGAAAAAAAAAATTTAATAGTTCTGGTGGTGCATGTGGCTCAAAGGAGTACGGCGCCAGCCCCATATGCCGGAGATGGTGGATTCAAACCCAGCCCTGGCCAAAAACCACACACACACACACACACACACACATCCAAATGCTGGCATTGTCCAGAAAAATTTAACAGGTTTATTTATAATTGTTATAAAGTTGAACTGCTGAAACTTGTTCACTGAAACATTTTGACTCTCATTAATGCTGCACATCCCTCCATTTATATTAAAAATTCACATACCAATGAAAATGGAAAAACTGGCGCTGCCTGTAGCTCAGTGGGTAGGGAACTGGTCATATACACCAAGGCTGGAGGGTTTGAACTCGGCCTGGACCAGGTAAACAACAATGACAACTGGAACAACAACAACAAAAAAATAGCCGGGCATTGTGTTGGGCTCCTGTAGTCCCAGCTACTTGGGAGGCTGAGGCAAGAGAATCACTTAAGCCCAAGAGTTTGAGGTTGCTGTGAACCACAGCACTCTATCCAGGGCGACAGCTTGAGACACTGTCTCAAAACAAAAAAAAAAAAAGGAAAAACTGCCAATACCTGATTTTTGTCCCTTGTTTTTCCAGCCATGATCATGTACTTAAATATCTTTTGAATCCATGGGAGGAAAAAAAATCTAACGGGCAGAACTACCAATAATAGGAAGAAGAGAATTTATTTTTTTAAATAATGAAATGTTTTTCCATCATAGTGGACTCATTATTTTTTTGAGACAGAGTCTCAGCTGGGTAGAGTGCTGTAACATCACAGCTCACAGCAACTTCAAACTGTTGGGCTTAAGTGATTCTTTTGCCTCAGCCTCCAAAGTAGCTAGGGACTACAGGTGCCCGCCACAATGCCCCACTATTATTTACTTATTTATCTATTTATTTTTTTGCAGTTTTTGGCTGGGACCTGCTACCTCCGATATGTGGGACTGGCACCCTACTCCTTTAAGGCACAGGCACCGCCCACCGCGCTATTTCTTTTTTTGTGGCAGTTGTCCTTGTTGTTTTAGGTGGCCCAGGCCTGCTTCAAAAGCGAACTTACCAGCCTTGGTGTATGTGGCTGGTGTGGTAACCACTGTGCTATGAGTGCTGAGCCTTCTTCTTTTTTTTTCTTTTTTGAGACAGTTTTATTATGTCGCCCTTGGTGGAGTGCAGTGGCGTCATGGCTCACAGCATCCTGTAGCTCTTGGGCTTAAGCGATTCTCTTGCCTCAGCCTCCCAGTTAGCTGTGATTACTGGTGCTCCACAACACCCGGGTATTTTTGGTTGCACTTGTTGTAGTTTAGCTGGCCCGGACCCGTTTTGAAACCCCAGGTTCGGTGTATGTGGCCGGTGCCCTACTCACTGAGCTATGGGCACCAAACCAAATTATTTTATTATTACTTTTTTTTTTTGAGACAGAGCCTCCAGCTGTCACCCTGGATAGAGTGCTGTGGCATCACAGCTCACAGCAACCTCCAATTCCTGGGCTCAAGTGAGTCTCCCGCCCCCGCCTCCCAAGTAGCTGTGACTACAGGCACCTGCCACAACGCCCGGCCGTTTTTTGGTTGCAGCCGTCATTGTTGTTTGGCGGACCGGGCTGGATTTGAACCTGGGAGCTCAGGTGTACGTGGCTGGCGCCTTAGCCCGTTGAGCCACAGGCGCCGAGCCTACTTTTTTTTTTTTTTTTAAGACAGTCTTAATATATCGTCCTCGGTAGAGTGCTATGACGTTACAGCTCACAGCAACCTGAAACTCTAGGACTTAAGCGATTCTCTTACCTCAGCCTCCCAAGTAGCTGGGACTACAGGTGCCTGCCACAATGCCCAGCTATTTTGTTGTTGTTGCAGTTGTCATGGTTGTTTAGCAGGCTTGGGCTGAGTTTCAATCCGCCAGCCCCTGTGTATGTGGCTGGCGCTGTGACCACTGAGCTATGGGCACCTGAGCTCATAGTGGGCTCTTAAGCACGTTCTCCACATATGCAGTGTAACTAGGTGTCTTTTGGCATAATTGTTATACATTTGGCATGGATAGATAGCACACAGGTTGGTGTCTTCAAAAACGAAGGCCTTAGTTGGGCATTGTGGCAGGCACCTGTAGTCCCAGCTACTCTGGAGGCTGAGGCAAGAGAATCGCCTAAGCCTAGGAGTTGGAGCTTGCTGTGAGCTGTGACGACACAGCACTCTACCGAGGGCGACAAAGTGAGACTCTGTCTCTACAAAAACAAAAACAAAGAAAAAAAAAGGAAGGCCAACCAGATAGGCTTCCCTTGCCTCCTGCAAAGCACCAATAGCTGCGCTGTGGAAGCGGAGGTCTGTCTCAAAATCCTGAGCAATTTCTCACACCAGACGCTTGAGAGGAAGTTTGTGAATCACAAAGTTCCATGGACTGGCTCGGCACCTGTAGTACAGTGGTTATGGCGCCAGCCATATACACTGAGGGTGTTGAGTATGAACCCGGACTGGGGCCAGCTAAACAACGATAACTGCAACAAAAAGTAGCTGGGCGATGGGTGGTACCCATGGCTCAGTGAGTAGAGCGCTGGCCCCCTATACCGAGGGTGGCGGGTATAAACTGCAACAAAAAATAACCGGTTGTTGTGGCAGGTGTCTGTAGTCCCAGCTACTCTGGAGGCTGAGGCAAGAGACTCGCCTAAGCCCAGGAGTTGGAGGTTACTGTGAGCTGTGATGCCATGGCCCTGTACCAAAGGCGAGATAGTGAGACTGTCTCACACAAACAAAAAAAGTTCAGTGGACTTTTGACAAATTTCACGGAGTGCCACAGTACCAGGCCTGTAGCGAGGAGGTTTCTTCACCCCTCCAGTAGAGGGCGCATTCTTGCAAGCGGCTTTGATAGCCTGTTGCTTCCTGGATGTTTTACCGCTGGTGGATTTGCTGGCAGTCTGCTTTGTATGAGCCAAGATACAAACTCCTCTTTACTGAGTGGAGCCTGGGGCTCAGTGAGTAGGGTGCCGGCCCTATATATCAAGGGTGGCGGGTTCGAACCCGGCCCGAGGCCAAACTGCAACAACAAAATAGCTGGGCATTGTGGCAGGCGCCTGTAGTCCCAGCTACTTGAGAGGCTGAGTTAGGAGAATCACCTGAGCCCAAGAATTGTAGGTTGCTGTGAGGTGTGACACCACGGCACTCTACCAAGGGCAATACAGTAAGACACACTGTCTCTAAATAGTAAATAAATAAATAATAAATAAATAAAAGGACCTTGTTACTAACCCCACTTCTTTGTTGGCTGGAGCTCCGGGAGCTAAAGGCGGTGCTGGTGTTAGATAGCAGTGGCAATGTGGTGGTGGCTGTCAACACCTGCTTGTCTTTTCTTGCTGCTTCTCCCTCTTCCACGTCTTCAAACATGATTCCTTTGCTATGGTCCCGTCTTTAGCATCTATTCTATATTATCAAGTCCGATTTCCTAGCCAAAAGGAAAAAAAAATCAACTCTACATTTCTGCTCACAGTACTAAATATAGAAGAGATTTCTTTTTCTACACAGGTTTACTACAGGCGTCTTAAACTCAACCTGTCTATATTAGTCAAGGTTTTATCAGAGATGTAGAAGCAATAGGACATCACATGTGCATAATTTCTTTCAGAGAATTGACCTCTGTGATGCAGAAGTTGGTGAATGTTTTCTGTAAGGCTATGGTCTTTATTTGGAATTCTGGAGCTTGAAGTCAGCAGGGAAGGCAGTTGGGAAGGGAAGATGGCTATAAAATGGGATGGAGCCAAGTGAAATAGGATCCTATGAAAAAGGACTAGAGCCCGTGTGAGTCCCTCATGGTCTAAACCTACAGCTTTGATGACATGGGCATCCTACAGGAGAAGCTGGCATCTTTTGTTTTAGAGGTAATCATGCATGTGGCCCAGGAGTCAAGTCAGGCAAGGAGAAGTAACATCAGGTGGAAGTTCATAACGTCCCCCTCCTGTGTGACTTGCATGGGCCAATGGAATATGGCCTGATGAAATGTCAGAAAACTTTAAATGCGCTTATGTGGTTTGGATCCCTCTGTCTGGCTTCTGCTATTATTATGAGAAATGTATACCCAGAAATGTACACCTCATAGTAGTAGCTACAGGTCCAAAATGAGACACACAGAACAATTGGCTTGCAGCCTGGAGCGAAAAATCACCTGAACCCAAGCCAGGCCAGCAAAAATCAAACAAAATAAGCCAGATTTCAGCTGACCCACCTGTAAGTTAGAAAATAAATGTTTGTTGTAAGCTACTGAGATGTTGGTGGTTGTTACCCAGCATTATTGCCGCAAGAGTTAAGGTAATACAGTTAACATAAAGGTCCTCCGCAATCTAAACCCAGCGAGATTTCTATTTATTTATTTATTTATTTTTAGAGACAGAGTTTTGTTGTCCTTGGTAGAGTGTCGTGGTGTCATAGGTCACAGCAATTTCAAACTCTTAGGCTCAAGGAACTCTCTTGCCTCAGTCTTCCAAGTAGCTGGGACTACAGGCATCCATCACAACACCTTGCTAGTTTTAGAGAGATCTTACTCTGGCTCAGGTTGGTCTTGAACCTGTGAGCTCAGGCAATCCACTCACCTCAATCTCCCAAGTGCTGGGATTACAGGTGTGAGCCACCGTGCCCAGTCTCCAGCAAGATTTTTAGTGCCAGTCTCAAGTCATTTTCTCTCAGGCACCTGTAGTAATTCTTATCTTCCTGTATTGAGGGACTGCTCCCTTCGTGCCAAGTTGATCTGCTCAGGCACCTAGCCAGTGAGTAGCAGAGCTAGGATGCATATATGTCATAGTCCAGAGCAGTGAGTGTTATCCTCTCATTTCTGCTCTCCAATCTGTTCTCTAGCCACAGAGTTGTGTGAGAGTCCCTTGAGATTCTTCCATACATGCCTATAACATGAAGCCTGTACTTCTTCATGTACTTACGTAGTTCAAGTCTCAGGTTCCCTTTTAAGTTTGATCTGATAATACTGATAATGATTACTATTTGAGTGCTATGGTTCTAGATACTATACTAAGTTTCTCATGTATTCTTCATGATGACCTTTTGAGATAGGTGCAATTGTTACTAGTATTTTCCAGGGCAGAAAGCTGAGGCACAGAGATGCAAAGTAGCTTGCAAGTTCATGCAGTGAATCACAAATCTGAGATTCAAATCCAGGCAGTTTGACTCCAGAGCTTCTGCTATTAACCACTCTGCTAAGTCTCCATCCACTGAGGTTGGTTCTCTATGTCCCTGTGCTACTCTGCGCGTGCCTTTATTCCAACTCTGTACTTTTCATGATGATTATGTATTTGTACTATTATTCCCCTATTTCACTGTGAGCTTATAGAAATCAACGACTCAATCTTAGGTGTCCTTACGTGTCTGCTATCAAGTGAGGTGGCTAGTCTAGCCTGTAGGTAGTTCCCACTAAATTTTTGTGAATGCTATTTGCTGTTGAACTGCTCTGTCATCAGTCAAATTTTCATCACAAATTGCTGGAAAACTGGTCCAAATTGCCTTTCTCCGGAACATGAAAATGACACAATGTATTTTGAGAATGATTTATAGAAAATCATGTATTTCATATAGTTGGAAAGGGTACAATGATAAGGAATTTTTCAAATTTCCCCTTGGGCACTTGCTTTTTAAACATCAATCAAACAATCAACAAATGATGACTGAGTGCCTCTTGTACATCAAAAACAGGCCAACTACTTGTACTAGGGGTGGCTAACTAATTACTTTCTGCTCTGGTGGCTCTATTTCATTTATTTTTCAGACCCAGTCTTGTTTTTGTGTCTTTGAGCCAGTGAGATCAATGAATATGGAAAGAAGTTAAGATAAAATAAAAATTTTACCTGACAGCCTTTTTCAGGAAGCTTCAATGGCTTTGGGAAAGTTTATTGATTCCTAAAGAAAAATACCATTCTCTTTTATGGAAGAGTGAAATAAAGAAGGATTTAGTGAATAAAAGGAATTGGAACAATTAGCATAACCTTTTAAAATCTAGGATTATCTTTATTGATTAGATTGCCTTAGACTTGTTGAAGGAACAATGGAAATTTTAATGGAAATTACATATGTGAGATAGACAAGAGTTACCTTTGTGAACCAAGACCCACCTTTTTGAAGAACAAAGCCCAGGGTTGAGAGAGTTCAGTCACCAAAGAGAGATGAGAGTTTTTGAAAAGTTCAAAGCCCAGAAAGAAAGAAATGATTTTTTTCTTTATGAAGGTTAGGTACTACTCATAGTTATGCACTGAAATTTTGGAGACCAAGTACAAGGTCATGGGCCAAAACACAATAATCAAAACAAAAAGGGAACTCGAGACACTTTCATAAGTTCAGTAAGTTGAATAAATAATGAACAAAGAGGGTGACAGTCAATGGTAAGTGAAGTCTCATTTTTTTTTTCAAATTTTAGAATTTCATAGTGTATGATTTTCTTTTAGTAGATGTATGTATATATTTTTTCTTCGATGGGGGAGCATTTTAGGCAGATTTATTGTCCTAACCAAACTGAAAAAGTGCCCACAATGAGATTCAAATACTTCAGCACAGTTCATCAAGAAAAAAAATAGGTGAAAAAAAACCAACACTTTTTCCCCTTAGTATTGACTTCTTACCAATTCAGTATGAATATACCCAATGAAAAAAAGTAGATTTTTGAATGGCCTAGTGATTTGTTTGGTCAAATCTTGCCTAGGTTTTAGAGAATTAAAACAGATGCTCATTTCCCTTATCATATGCATTTGCTGTATCAACAGAATGGTTTGTATCCCAGATGTGGGAAATGCAATTTAAGAAAAGTAAATCTCAAGGTTGAAGAAGGAATATAATGACGAAAAACATAATTGAGGCAAGAAAGCACAGAGCTCAGTATTTTGTTAGTTTGAGTAATTTAAAAAAATCATTTATATATAAAGAGGAAGACGGAAGATGGTGTTTTAGTAGTTCTTTTTGTGGTGTGATAGCATAGGATAAATGGTACACAATTAGAGCAACCATAAAACCACATTTTAATGAACAGAGATTGAGGGAGAGTTGAGTTTGAAAATAGACTTATAATTCCCAATGTAAGTCAGGTATCATTTCATCAAAACACATGCTCTCTATCATCTATTCCATCACACAACCACTTGTTTGCTGTGTATGTATTCATTTTATGAACACATATTGAGTCTATATGGTATGTTTGACAGAGGACACAATAATTCGTTTCTTCTCCCTAAATCTTTAACTCCCACCATCTTACCTTTTGGAGTGGAAATCACTATCTGTTACACCTTCAAACTGGGGCACAAGAGGCCTCTGCCTTGGGACCTACCATATGGAGGATCCCACTTGGGTTCTCTTTTGGTCACAATCCTCCCCAGTGGGGAAGGAGTCTGTGGGACCAAGGAGATATGCCCACTGAGAATCTTGGTCCACTGAAAGCTTTGTGTCCAATGAGAGCCTATTGCCACACTTTTTTTTTTTTTGAGACAGAGCCTCAAGCTGTCATCCTGAATAGGGTGCTGTGGCATCACAGCTCACAGCAACCTCCAATTCCTGGGCTCAAGCGAGTCTCTTGCCTCCGCCTCCCAAGCAGCTGGGACTACAGGCGCCCGCCACAACGCCTGGTCATTTTTTGGTTGCAGTTGTCATTGTTGTTCGGTGGGCCTGGGCTGGATTCGAACCCGCCAGCTCAGTGTACATGCCTGACGCCTTAGCCCATTGAGCCACAGGCACTGAGCCTTGCCACACTCTTTTAAGACCAAACTCTGGATTAGGACCACCTGTGCAGTCACAAGGGGCCCTGTGCTCAGAAAGGCCCACCCTTGATTTAATGCTCAGCTGTTACCATCTTACAACTTTTTTTTTTTTTTTGAGACAGAGTCTTACTTTGTCGCTCTTGGTAGAGTGCCATTGCGTCACAGCTCCCAGCAACCTTAAACTCTTGGGCTTAAGCGATTCCCTTGCCTCAGCCTCCCAAGTAGCTGGGACTATAGGTGCCCGCCACAATGCCCAGCTGTTTTTTGATTGTAGTTATCATTGTTGATAGGCAGGCCTGGGCTGGATTCGAACCCACCAGCTCCGGTGTATGTGGCTGGCGCCCTAGCCACTGAGCTACAGGAGCCGAGCCCATTTTATGATTTTTAATAATTTTCTCTTTGAACTTGTGTTTTTTAAGTGAAATCCAATGGGACAACATACATGCCTGTGAACAGAGGAGATACGTCCCATATGCTATATCTCTACTCACTGCTATTCCTCTAGCACAGCACTTGCCATGCCCCAGGAGCATAGAGTTCTGGTACACCCAGATGTGTGGGAGTTTAGAGAAACCCAAAGCAAGCATTAGACAAGCATGTTCATTTTTGACTGAGGAAGAGGAGCATTAACAGTCTCAAGAAGCCATACTTCCCATTCAAACTAGAACTTGCTTGAAATGCAAAAAGAAGGCAATTCTAAGAAAGTATGAATGACCAAGGAGCACTACTATATCCTTTCTTATTTACTCATTTACTTCCTTGTATTAGGTAACCACTTATACTGAAAATGGAGACATGGAAAGAAAAAGATCTTTCTTCAGTCTTTCTTTATTCATTAGTATATTGAAGGTAGAGAATATTAGAATAAACGCATACCAAGAAGTGAAATAGGCTGGACATGGTGGTTCACGCCTGTAATCCTAGCACTCTGGGAGGCTGATATGGGTGGATTGCTTGAGCTCAGGAGTTTGAGACCAGCCTGAGCAAGAGAGAGATCCCCCCTCTCTACTAAAAATAGAAAAACTAGCTAGGTATTGTGGGAGGTACCTGTAATTGCAGTTACTCAGAAGGCTGAGGCAAGAGGATTGCTCAAGCCCAACAGTTTGAGGTTGCTGTGAGCTATGACCCAGGGCACTGTACCTGAGACTCTGCCTCAAAAACAAACAACAACAACAAAATGACATAAGAACAGCTGAGTGTGGCTTGATGCCTGTGGCTCAAGCGGCTACGGAGCCAGCCACATACACCTGACCTGGCGGGTTTGAATCCAGTCCGGGCCTGCCAAACAACAATGATGGGTATACGCCCCCCTCCCCCCAAAAATAGGCTGGGCGCCTGCTGCTCAACAAGCTAAGACGCCAGCCACATACAACTGCGCTGGCGGGTTCGAATCCCGCCCGGCCGCCAAACAACAATGCCGGCTGCAACCAAAAAAAAAAAAAAAAAAAAGGCCAGGCATTGTGGTGGCGTCTGTAGTCCCAGCTACTTGAGAGGCAGAGGCAGGAGACTCGCTTGAGCCCAGGAATTGGAGGTTGTTGTGAGCTGTAATGTGAGGCTCTGTCTCAAAAAAAATAGCTGGGTGTTGGGGAGGTGCCTGTGGCTCATCGAGTAGGGTGCCGGCCCCATATACCTAAGGTGGTGGGTTCAAACCCAGCCTTGGTCGAACTGCAAAACAAAAAAAAAGTAGCCGGGTGTTCTGGCATGCGCCTGTAGTCCCAGCTACTCGAGAGGCTGAGGCAAGAGAATTGCCTAAGCCCAGGAGTTGGAGGTTGCTGTGAGCAGTGTGACGCCACGGCACTCTACCGAGGGCGGTAAAGTGAGACTCTGTCTCTACGAAAAAAACAAAACAAAACAAAAAATAGCTGGGTGTTGTGGCAGTCGCCTGTAGTCCCAGCTACTTGGGAGGCGGAGGCAGGAAAATCACTCGAGCCCAGGAGTTGGAGGTTGCTGTGAGCTTTGTTGCCACAGCACTCTACCCAGGGTGACAGCTTGAGGCTCTGTCTCAAAAAAAAAAAAACAAAAAAAACCCAAACAGCTGAATGAATTTTGTGTAGTCTTTCTATTCCAGTTAGATTAAAATAAATATGCATGCACAAGCTTTAAAATTGGAATTGTGTGATTTTTGTGATTTTTTTTTTTTTTTGGAAGTCTCACTTTTTCACCCTTGATAGGATAGAGTGATATGGCATCACAGCTCAGGGCAAACTCAAATTCTTGGGGTTAAGCGATTCTCTTGCCTCAGCCTCCCAACTAGCTGGGACCATAGGTGCCCGCCACAACGCCTGGCTATTTTTTTGTTGAAGTTGTCATTGTTTAGCAGACCTGGGCCGGGTTTGAACCCACTATTCTCGGTATATGTGGGCGGCGCCGTAACCACTGTGCTACAGGTGCCAAGCCTGATTTTTCATATAAGTTAAAAGCTCTTACATTTGTAAAAGCTAGGTACATTGTGGGGAAAGCCAGGGTGGGAGGATGGCATAATATGAGAAAAGAAGGTGGATTGAAAAGAAAACAATTTCCTTATGTTCTTGGGGTGTCATTTATCTCATCTGTAAAATATGACTAAGAAGATTTAGCTCATAGGATTGTTGTAAGGATTAAAAACATGATTCTTAAGTGCCTGGTTTATAAGAGGTGCCCAATAAGACAGAATGTAGAGATTTCATGTGCTTGCTCAGTTACTGATTTGCTTTTTGTGCGCATGCTTGCTTGGGGTGGAGAGACTCTATTACCATATCTGAGCTTTTCTCCAAGGAGTCAAGGGCATGCTGAAGGGCTCCCCGAAGGTGGTAGATGTGAAGCAGAAGTTCAAAACCTTTTTCCCCAAGACCCAACAGTTTGTTTCCCAGTGACAAGTTTTTTTGTCATTAAGGGTTAGACTCTGCTCTACTCTTATTATTTTTCTCCTTGTCAATTTAATTTTTAATCCACTTCCTTTGCCTCCAATGCATTCCTCTATGTTCTTAGAGGAAAACAAGGACAGATATTATTTCCATCAGCATTTCTCAATAGCCAGCAGGACTTTGTAATGCTTGCTTTTGATTTAGAATCATTGGATGAGACTTAGGGGTTTCAGAGGGCTCAGGAAGTTAAGTCTATATGAATGAATGAGTCTGAGCACGTGGATGCCACAGAACAATTTTTGCTAAATTCTTTGCTCCAAAGCCACTAGGATTTGGGGAGTAAGTTGAACCAGCCAAAACCTACAGACCTGAGATGGATGCATGTCCCCTGGTAGGCTAACATGGCTGCTCTGTGGAGGTAGTAGAGCATAATGCTTAGGCAGTGCTTCACGTGCTATTTGTGGTAAAGGATTAGGTTTTTTTTTTTTTTTGTAGTTTTTGGCCGGGACTGGGTTTGAACCCACCACCTCCGGTATATGGGGCCGGCGCTCTACTTTTTTGAGCCACAGGGGCCACCCAGATTAGGTTTTTTTTAAACTTCTAATTCATAATGAAGTGATATTTTTGTAAAAATATCATGAAACTAAAATACTGGAAGAATATAGTACAAGAGAAATAAAGACATAAAATTCAAGCCTGTTTTATTAAATTCAATAAACATCAAATTATATTTTCACAAATGTTATCAGAACAAATATAACAAAAAAGAATTACAGAAATCAAACATGTTGTATATAAAAGTGTGCATATAGGTGGCTAATGTAATCACTATTATACTCGTAACTTTGTTATTTCACAGTCATAACCAAAGTTGAATAAAGTAGCAATTTCCCATATTAAATGCCTCTACACAAATTTTTTTTTTTTTTTTTTGTGAGACAGAGCCTCAAGCTGTCACCCTGGATAGAATGCCATGGTTTTACAGCTCACAGCAACCTCCAATTCCTGGGTTCAAGCGAGTCTCCTGCCTCCGCATCCCAAGTAGCTGGGACCACAGGCGCCTGCCACAATGCCCGGCCACTTTTTGGTTGCAGCCATCATTGTTGTTTGGCGGGTCCAGGCTGGATTCGAACCCACCAGCTCAGGTGTACGTGGCTGGTGCCCTAGCCTGTTGAGCCACAGGCGCCGAGCTGCCTCTACACATCTTTGAACAAATATTGTATATATCAATATTTGAAGTTTTGGATGTGATAAATGAGCTTGCTTCTTGTTTGTTAACTAATGTAGATACCACTACTCAGGGGCATAATGCATATCTAAAATGTTTGTGTTTTGTTTTAATAACACTCATGATTGATCAATCTTACAAAAGTGTGTGTATGGAAAGGGAAGGAAGGCATTTTCAGGCAATTTCAGCAAGGTCAGGATATTTGTTTTTAACTTTTATTCAAAAAGGACTAAGTAATGCCATGTTTTCAAAATTCATCTTCAACCTTTCATCAGTATCTGGTTCTAACAATTGATCTTGTAAAGTTATAGTTGAATTCGAATTATCTTTTGATGAAAAAGATGGATTAAGAATCCATGAATTTCTGGCTCAGCACCCGTAACACAGTGGTTACGGCACTGGCCACATGCACTGAGGCTGATGGGTTCAAGCCTGGCCCGGGCCAGCTAACCAACAATGACAACTGCAACAACAACAACAACAAAATAGCTGGGCGTCGTGGCTAGCACCTGTAGTCCCAGCTACTTGGGAGGCTGAGGCAAGAGAATCTCTTCAGCCCAGGAGTTGGAGGTTGCTATGAGCTGTGATACTACGACACTCTATAGAGGGCGACATAGTGAGACTGTCTCAAAAAAAATCCATGATTTTCCAGTGTGTGAATTTTTTTTTTAATTTTTGACATGTATTTTATTCTTCATTACATTATTGCCCCCCACCCCCCAGTGGTAAGACAGAATTTATTTACAGAAAAGAATACAGAAAACACTAAAGCTCCTGGTAGAGGGAGAGAATTCTAGTGGGGAGAGAGAAGCTCTCTCCGTTTCTCTCCCGGTCTTTCCCCATCTCCTCCTT
>CAUYON010055849.1:0-18709 GCA_963573935.1 Arctocebus calabarensis
GGTTTCTTCTAAGGCCTTTCTGCTTGGCTCACAGATGGCCGTCTGCTCTCTTCTCCTTCACAGTCTTCCCTCTGAGCCTGTGTTCTAATCTCTTCTTAGAAAGACACTATTCTTTTTTTTTTTTTTTTTTGTAGATACAGAGTCTCACTTTTTTTTATCGCCCTGGGTAGAGTGCGTGGCGTCACACTGCTCACAGCAACCTCCAGCTCTTGGGCTTAAGCGATTCTCTTGCCTCAGCCTCCCAAGTAGCTGGGACTACAGGCGCCCGCCACAGCGCCCGGCTATTTTTTTTGTTTTGCAGTTTGGCCGAGGCCGGGCTTGAACCCGCCACCTTCGGTATATGGGGCTGGCGCCCTACTCGCTGAGCCACAGGAGCTGCCCGAAGGACACCATTCTTTTATCACCAGGAGCCACCCTAATGACCCCGTTTGAACTTAATTACCTCTTTAAAGACCCTTTTTCCAAATACAGGCATACATTATTTTATTACACTTCACTTTGTGTTTCACAGATATTTAAGAGTTTTAGGCTTCTTTAAAAAAAATTTTATTGGTACATGATAAAACCATAAGTGAATCTGAGGAAGTCATCATAAAATCTAATAGTCAATTAGTGGGCTACTAGCTAATCTGTTAGTGGGATACTCCAATAACCACTTAAATAGCCACATCTCAGGGTATTCAGGCCAGTATTTAGTCCCCTCCTCATAAATCTGAACTAAATTTGACATTTGCTTTAGCCAACAAAATGTTGCAGAGAAAGGCCAGGCACCATAGCTCATACCTATAAACGCTTGTGCCCCAGAGACTGAAACCAGCCTGGCTGACATAGAAAGACTTGATCTCTACAAAAAGCAAAAATTTAGCGGAGTATGGTGGTGCACACCTGTAGTCCCAGTTATTCAGGAGTCTGAGGTAGAACGTTCATTTGAACCCAAGAGTGTGAGGTTACAGTGAGCTATGATAATTGTGCCACTGCGCTCAGGCCTGGGTGACAGAGCAAGATCCTATCTCTAAAAAAAAGAAAAAGAAAGAAAGAAAGAAAAAAGAAAAAATGTAACAAAGAAAGGCTGTGACATTCCAGGCCTAAGCCATAAGAAGTCCTGGCAACTTCTAGAAGCTTTTGCACTCTTGCAAAACCTGACCTACCATTTAAAAAGTCTAGTACCCTACCAGAGAGCCCCTGTATCCTAGAAAGCAGAGAAAGAACACCTTCTCAATTAAATCCAGCCACCAGCTGTTCTGCCAGCCGAATGCAGCCACCAGGAAAAATAAAAAGTGGAACTGCCCACCTGTACCCCATCCAGATGACAAAATTGTAAGCAAATAAATACCTGTTTTAAAAGCCAGTGTCTTTGAGGTAGTTTGTCAGACAGAAATGGATGACTGAAAATAGTGCTTATATTTGAAGTGACAAAGAGGTCTAGAACTTGAACAGGGCACAGAGATGACTTCTGCAATGACTGTGAAGTTCCATTTCTTGGCCTGGGTGAAGGCTGCACAGATACTTGCCTTATAATGATTCACTAAGCTACACATTTGCTTTGTGTGGTTTTCTGAACCTATGTTCCATTTTAAAATAAAAACAGTTTTTAAAAAGGAAAAGAAATCCACATGGTTTGGCATAGAGACATTTACTTTTCTTCCAAAATTCCTTGAGACTATGGACCTTTTAAAAAGCACTTTGTGGCTCCCAGCAAAAATTATTAATTTATTTTAATCCTATAGGCTCGTTCCATACAACATCAAGCACAGAAATACAAATTTCTTTGGATCCTAGACTTTGCAATTTGCACACTGAATTAATTGCTTTCATCTCTCTAAATCTTTTATTCTGTTCTCTAAGTGGGAAAAAAACATTCAGTACCAAAAAGGGGTGACTTTTAAAAGCTGGCTTGCATTTTCTTATTGGCAGAAATTTGCTAGCCTCTTTTTAAAATGAATTTTCCAGTTGCAAGGAAGAAAATCTGTATTGCATTTGGGGTTCTGTATGGGAGGGTGTGGTGTGTGTGTGTATGTGGACATGTGCACGTTAGTTTGGTACTATCAGAATTTTAGCCCTCATGTCCTGTGCTCTACTAAAGCGCCTTTAAACAGACTGTAGCACATGAATTATGCTTTAATTCTTTTGTCTTCCTTTCCATTATACTTTTATCTTCATTTCCTATTTCACAATGCAAATTGTTTAATATACCTTGTGTCTTAGAGTGATGTTATCTAGTTACACTGACAAAAAAAAATTAAAATTCCTGATTAGGAAATTGAAATTCACTGCCATAATTCATACTGCATATTTTGTAAAACTTTCACAGTATATTTATTTCAATTAAATTAGAAATTATTGCTGCCCAGCCAAGTTCATCTGCCAGCTGCCCAACAAGAGAAAGTCAACATCCAGAGACAGTTGGGTTACAGCAGGGAGACAATTTCTCAAATCCACCTCCCTGAGAACTGGGGGGAAGAAGATTTTTAAGACAGTTTAATGGGCAAAAGATTAGGCAATCGGAGTTTGCTGATTGGCTGGGTTCAGGGAGGAACCATTAGTCCTTTGAAACGGGCCACTGTCCAGATAGGTCAATTACTGACATGCAGGACCTTGGGTGGAGGGGCCAAGAGGAGTAGATAGAGTTAGTTTCGTGGTCTGGGTGGGTCCTTACTGGAATGTAGGACTTTGAAGATATCTCAAAAACTATGCCTAGGTTCCAAAACAGATATGTTGTCTATGGAGAAAAGTTCAGAATCTTTACAACTATCCTCTAGAGTAGCAATTATAGAGAAGCAAACAAGGGGACAGTAGCTGATCATTGTCGTTATTTTAGCTAGGCCTGTTCCTTCACAGAGTTTGGGGATTCTTACTTTAGTTCTTGCCTTGCACTTTGTAAGGGCAGTTTCAAAACTACTGTTATAAACTGGACTCCTGGGTGGTGCCTGTGGCTCAAGGAGTAGGGTGCCAGCCCCACGTACTGGAGGTGGTGGGTTCAAACCCAGCCCTGGCCAAAAACTGAAAAAAAAAAAAAAAAGTTCATAAACTGGACTCCTGCTATCATACCTTCTGCCTGTGAACCCAGTTCTGACCTTCTCAAAGATCACAACAAAGTAAAACTACAATTAGTTCAGGAGTCCATAGTAAAAATAAAGTAACAACAACTACTGTTGTTACCATGGTAGTTACTATTACCACAGCACCCTTGATGATGTGGTCCTTTTGCTGCCAAAGTCCATGGCAACAAGAGGGGTTTTCATCAAGACCAGGCCTTGATTTAGCATCTGACTCTATAGAGTTCATCAAGGCTTATATTAGGACCCACCAGGGGGAAGGTCACTGTTCCATCCACAAGTACAGGACAAAATATTAATTTGTCACAGCCTATCGCATTTGCTTTCTTTTTGATTAAAACTCACAAGCTCTCAATTCACAAAATCCTTTATGGCTTTGCAACATTAGATGTGGGCTTTGTAAAGAAGGTCCTAATCCCAAGGCCTTAGTTTCCATTTACAAAGAATGAAGGACAATCCCGCTCTACGGTAGTTTTCCTTATTTGAAATTTCTACTACTTCATCAATAACTTGGCATGCTTAAAGGCAATTTTTAATCAAAATATAAAGTCGTCAATGTCATTATTTATACTGAGCCCCTCCCACCACTTTCCCCCATCTCTGCTATTCCCACCTCTAGAACTAGTTCCTCTGGGAACTAGAGGAGTCCATCGTTTTTTACAAATTAAAACTGAAGCAAATATGAATAGTATAATTGTTACTCACTTTCTCATTTCTTTGGGTTAATTTTTCTTAAAGAGGACGCAATAAGGCAGTACTTAGTGTATTGGTTAGGATGCTTTTGGTCACAAGAAACAGAAGACAATTATATATTAGTTAGGGTAAGTTTTATCTGTGGATAATAGTAATATCACCAATAACAGTGGCTAGGCTCAGCGCCTGTGGCTCAAGCAGCTAAGGTGCCAGCTACAACGCCAGCCACATACACCAGCCCGGGGCCGCCAAACAACAATGACAACTACAATCAAAAAATAGCCAGACGTTGTGGCGGGCACCTGTGGTCCCAGCTACTTAGGAGGTGGAGGCAGGAGAATTGCTTGAGCCCAGAAGTTGGAGGTTGCTGTGAGCTGTGATGCCACCGCACTCTACCCAGGGTGACAGCTTGAGGCTCTGTCTCAAAATAAATAAATAAATAAATAAAAATAACAGTGGCTTAAATAAGACAAAAGTTTATATTTCTCTTGTTAAACTCCAGAGGCAAGTATCCCAGGGCTGGTTTGGAGATTCTACTCTACAAGACTACAGCTGCAGGAAAATAGGTTCTGTCCAATTACTCTGGTCTGCATCAACACTTAAAAGGAAATATTAGGATCTGAGAGGACAGCTCCAGCCGTGGTCACAACAAGCCAGCAGCATGAAGTACAAGACAAAGAAGGTCATACCTTTCCCCTTTCATGTCACTTTCTGGAAGTGGCAAACAATACCTGTACCTACACACCTCTGGCCAAAACTCAGTTACATGATCCCATCTAGTTGCAAAGGAGGCTGGGTAATCTCATTATTATGGGAGTTCACATGGACAGCTAAAATTTGGGTGTTCTATTATTAAAGATAGGAGTGGATAATAATAGTGGGGATAACTAGGAAGCTCTACTGCCCCAATTCAAAAGGAATTTACTATCTCATACAAAAAGAAGTACACAGGCATTGTGTAGGCAGGTGGGGATGAGGCTTCTGTTCTCTGAGGTTACTTCAGTTCTGCAGTGCTCCAAGTCCTGGCTCTGTCTTTAAACTAGCTCCCCTATGGTTCAAGATCAAAACCACAGTTCTAGGCAGCCCAAACAAATGCGACAAATTCCAACAGAGGAAAGAAAGTACTCTTTGTTTTGTCTTTTTTATTGAAAGAAGAGACGCAAACTTGCCCTCAACCATCACTGGTCAGAAAGCATCACAATCCCAGGGATAGATTAATCTCTGGCAAAGGGACCACATCACCAGGACAGGCAGCACCCGCCCCTTGGGTCGAAAAATAGAGTAAGTCTCTCTCAAACAGAGGGCTCCATGGAGGAGCTTCACCACCCAAATAAAACTAGGCTTCTGTCAGAAAGAGAAACTAGGACAGGATGGTTGGGTTGACGTCCAACAGTGCCTACCATATCCTAACTTTTCCATCACAGTATACTGCCGTGGCCAGCCAGGTAACTTGGACTCTCAGATTCCACCATCATAATTATCAAGATAAATCAGACCAGCTTTTATGCCCGTCTCCCATCAACAAATTACAACTGAAGAAGCAAATGTGTGAACTAGCCCTACGCTTCTAGACGAAGTTGATCGCAAACATGCACAGCTCTCCCCACCCTCCACCTTGCACCTGGAGACTTCACTCTGGACACTTACCAGCATAAATTTTACATCTAGACACCTTGGTTAGCCCTTGTGGTATAAATATGACAGAACTCCCCTAAAAGAAATACATGTCTTTAAGCTGAAACTCACATCTTCCTTTATAAACATAAGGTCATAGATGAGCATTTCAGAGGAAGCCACTGGGGCCTTTTCACATTCAGCATAAGTGATATGCAGTAGTAAACCTGGGGAAAGGATAGTTTTCCTAACTGCTATTTGCTGCTAGCAGACCTAGAAGCATCCAGCAACCCCCCCAGGATTGGCGCATCCCATAGTTTTTAGCTGAGGCACTGACTTCCCAGCCATTTTCTGACCCTCCCTGGGACTTCTTACATAGGAGAGTTCTCAGGTTTGTTTTCTTCTTGATTTATAAGAAATTCAATGGTAATTTTTAAAAGAAAATAAAATTATTGCTTAAACAGGAAAACACATTGTACTATTTTTAGCTATTGTTCGATTTCAGGCATACCAAAAGCTTTAATAGAAAAAGGAAACATGGCATAAAAAGAGAAGAGCTTTTTAAATTGACCACTGAGGACTGGATTATATAAGAGCTTTCTTTCTCATTAAAGGAAGACGCTTTCAGGTCAGTGATAAAAGCATCGCTAGAGGCTAACACATGACATTACCCATGTGACAGTAACTGGGTCCCAGTATTATTTATTCATAGAAATGTCTTATCAAGGGAAGTTACTAAAAGACCTCTAGAAACAATCCTAAAAGTTTATTCTGTGGTAGGAAACATGAGTATGGTAGTAATTTTGGAAACTAACATCTTTAGAAATAAAGTAACTCATCAACACATCTGACATCTCCTTACCTGAACCTTGACTAAATCTAAAGAAACAATGTATTTTCAAAACAGCCATGTGACACACAGGTGTGGAGGCACACAAAACTGAATGGCAGCTGATAAATGAGCTGGCTAGAAATAAATGCTGATCCAGCGTCCTTAGCATCCTAGAAGTACAACTGTCTTTAACACAGAATAAATAAAGTTAACAAAAGTCACTCAAAATATATGACAGCTATTCTCCACGTTAGGAAAGTCAATCAAGCTTGAAAGAAAGTTTTTGTCTCAGCTACATGAGCTTTCAAATCTATATTATTTTACTATGAGAAACAAGTCATAAAATTGTATTTAAGCTTTACTGCCAAACTTTCCACCACTTTGCTTACAAGTGAATCAAAGCTTGAGAACATTTACAGGCAAAAGTATTGACCAGGAGGTAACGATAGGCCTATGGTTCTGTTCAGGGACATGGGGCTTCAAAACTATCAGGAAATTACAGCTCATGACCTTCATTTGCTCATGCACTAATCATTCACAACACCATGCACTTTTCCAAGGTTTTTTTCTCTTTTGGCAAAACTTGTATTCTCACATGAAGCAAAGAGTCTCATTCTCTCATTCTCCCTGGCAGTATTCCAACTTTAATTCTCCTCTTCCCTTCCTCACTACCCATATCTTGGAAGTACCTTCCTGAAAATAGAATGAGGAGATAAAACTGAACAAGACTCAGAGATGTAATGACCTTCACACACCTGCTATAGTCTTACTCGGGTGCCCTAACTCCCTCATACTTTTGTATAGGTAATAATGTTAACTTCAGAATATGGAAAGTAACACATTTTCTTCTTGTGAGTATAATGAGGACATCAGTAGCCACAACTGTCATGACCATGAAGTCTTCTTTAAGCAAGTTAATCCTTCACATTGCTAGATGTCCAATGATGATGATAGTGGATCGTACTTTAATTTTTCTTGCTCCACAGCAACAGTCTTATAAAATAAATACCATGAGCATCATTTTGCTAATGACAAACCCTTTCTCACTGCCTTCTACAGCACTGCTTTTTCAGTCCTATACACTGGTGAAAACAACAAGCATACAGCCAAATTTTTAAGACTAAGGCAAGCTCAATTTAGCTCTTTTACTAACAGAAATAAATCATCCATCTTTTTCCCTCTTAATAAGCAATAGCAAAGTGATACCGGACCCCTTTTTAGCCCTGACAGGTTGGGTGATTGATGGTCTTTATCTCCAAAAATACCAGAGCAGGAATCTGGAAAACCAATCACATTCCTCTTCACGTGCCTGGGTTTGATGCCCTTTTAAAAATGGTTTTAAACGTTTTGATGACTGAAAACAAATGATAAAAACAAGGACACCAAATAAATGCCTTCCTCTGAGGAAAAGCTTCAAGGGCCAGAAAGTGGTATTAGGAAGAACGTAACCTAGAGTTTAATGTCTAGTTTAGAAGATGTTTTTGACACAGCCATGTAATAAAGACAATAAAAAAAAAGATGTTTTTGATGCCAGAAAGAAAAAAAAAAGCAACACTAAATTGACAAGACTACCAAATGGTCAGTGGTGGTTGCGGGCGAGGTTGGGGAGGAGGAAAGGGGAGCCCAATACGCCCAGGAGATGGAGAGCCCGGGCGTCCTGCAGTTTCGGTTCAGTGCGGTTGTGTTTTGGGCCTCCAGCTCTGAGTCAGCACACCTCTGACGGTCTCCCTCGGTGAGTTTCTCCCCATCTATAACTTTAGCAACTGTTACAAAACATGCCAGGGTTCCTCTTTTGCAGTCCTGCCTGTCCCCGGAGGGAAGGGAACCGTACACCTTTGGGGACGTAACGCCCTTGTCCCTTTCGGCCTCCGATGAAATCGTCCCGCAAGTGCAGTCGGCGTGAAGCCGGCCCGACGCCGCGGCTTTACAGAAGCAGGTCGACAGCAGCGCCAGGGGGGAAATTCTGCTTCAGAGGTCGGGAATCCCCGGGGCATCGCTGGAGACCAGGGATATCCCCGCCGTTCTCTCAGCGGCAAGTTCACGAACAGCCCCGAACTAAGTCCGGGCCAGGTACCGAGGGCTGGGTGTGTCTGGGCGGAGAGGGCGGAACCGACCCCGGCGACGCGGCGGAGGCGGCCGAGTGGTCCCCACCCCGCATCCTGCACCTGCTGTCCCCGCGGTCCAGCCGAGACCATCCCGGGCCCCCGCCCAAGCCGGAGCGCGCCGGGGACCTGCGCTCCTGCTTACAACACAAACCCTGGCTGGGGGTGGCAGGGTGCGGGGCGCGGCTCCCCGCACCCTGCGGACCCCGCCTCGGGGGCAGTGCCCGGACGGCCGGCCCGGCCCGGGTCCGCGGCGCGGGTCGTACCTCGGATGTAGGCGCACTTGCCCTCGTCCAGCTGGCTGGAGGCCGAGCCGCCCATGGCCGCGGCCCGCCCGGCGCCCGCTGCTCGCTCCCGGAGCTGCTGCGACGGGGACCCGGCTCTGTAATTAAAGCGCAAACTTCCTCCGAGAGGCGAGAGGCGGCGCCGTCCGGGGCGCCTCCTCCAGGTCCGCGCCCTCTGAGGATCTGTGGGCTGGCCCGGGGCTGTCTTCCCGCCTTCGCTGCACTGGCCGGCTCCGCCGACGGCTTGTCTAACCCAGAAGGCCTTCCAGCTCCTTCTCTTAGCGTTTATTCCTTATTTGTACAACGCATTTTCACCTGTTTGGGGGCTGCCGAGAGACAACCTTGGAGGAAGTGAACCATTTCCCTGGTGGCTGTAAACTCTGGAACGTCCCCTATTCACACTGCAGGCTGGAGTTCAAGGTCTCCTTGCCTTGCACGCCCTCCTGTACAAGAAGTACCAGTTCTCAAGTGTCACCTGGGAGCCTGTTAGAAATGCAAAATGTCAGCACCCTCCCCCTGCACCCCTCTACTCTACACACCGGTCTCCGGTTAGAAACTCCGGGAGAGGGGCCTAGGCCTTCTGTGTTTTCACAAGCCCTCCCAGGATTCTGATGCCCTCTGAAGTGTAAGAACCAGCGGTTAACTCTACCTTCCTGCAGCCAAAAAGTTAGGCCGAAGAGGGGGTGAGGAATGAAGGGAAAAAGGAAAGAGAAAAATGGAAAAACTTAGGGGAAAACCGAGGCTATGTCCCACAATATACTCCCAGACCTGAAATTTGCTAAGACTTAATGAAACTCTGCCCTGACACCTGTAGTTTCCATTAGCAAACTGGGAATAGAGTCTTAGAATGGGCACTTGTTCTTTTCCCACAACCACTATTTAGCTTGGCAGCTTCTCCAAACAAGACTGGCTTGGGCAGAGGGGTCACCACTGATTTCATTCTATTCTTGGTAGTCAGTTCTTCAGCAACTCCTATTGACTTAACCTCAAGGTCAAATAGTCTGTACACACTGGACCCAGGCCTGAGGAGGACTTTCCCACACCCCCCCCCCAAGTTTGCACTTGTACAAAACTTTTCCCTCACCTCTCACCCCCCCCAAGTTTGCACTTGTACAAAACTTTTCTCACACCTCACACCCAATCTCTCCCACCCTAGGCTCCAATCCATCATTACATCCTTTCAATTCTACGTTCAAAGTATGTCCAGTAGCCAACCAATTCTCATCCACTGCCATCCTGCCACCTCCACCGCCATTTCTTACCTCTATTATTGCAACAGCCTCCCAACTGGTCTCCCTTGTTCAAAAAAAAAAAAGCCACAGAGTCCCTCCCGGCCTAGGTTGGTGCTTCCTCTCTGACCGCGGACACCATTAGTCCTTACCTGCTCTGTTCCAGCCCCCCTGGCCTGTTTGTTCTTTCTAAGACACATCAAGCTCAGGGCCTTTGCACTTGCACGACCCTCAAATACTCACATGTGTTGCTCTCTAAGTCTCTCACTTCGTTCAAGTCTCCACTTAAATGCTAATGCTCAGAGAGGCTTTCCTGCTTGGAGCCTCTTACTTAAGCCTCACCTACTTAAACACCAGCCCTTAGCTCTCTCAGCCCCTTGCCTTTCATCATTTCTAATCAGCTCACTTTCTAGCATCCAGCATACATCTCTTTGCCTTCCCCTACTGAGATATGTGTATAAATGCCATAAAGTCAGGGGTTTTTCTTAGTTGTTGTTGTTTCTTGTTTTGTATTTTTTTGATTATCTGGGTTTTGTTTGTTTTTATTTTTCTCTGAGGACAGGAATTTTTGTCTGTCATATCCTCCGATAGATCTCAAATGCCTAGAACAGCACCTGGCACATAGTAGGTGCCCAATAGGTAAGCGCTAAATAAGTGAATAAATGAAATAATAAAATGGAAGGATCTGGACTCAATGAAAGCTGTGATTTCAATGCATAAGGAGCGTTTCCAGATTACCACTCCGTAATTTTGTTAGCCTGAACGACCATTTTCTGCAAAGAGGTAGGTCAGGCGCTAACAAGGCCAGGTAAGTCTATGTGCTGATCCCTGGAGGTTGTTTATTCACTTGCGAGGCCTACTGTCATAGATTAAGTTGGGGAAATAAACTTCAGGGTATCAGTCAAGGACTCAGGGCACCCTGTGCACCCAATAAAATATTGACTAACTATAAATTTAGTTTAAAATAACAATACTTTAAAAATATAGCCACTT
The DNA here is from genome assembly GCA_963573935.1 of Arctocebus calabarensis. Taxonomy (NCBI): domain Eukaryota; kingdom Metazoa; phylum Chordata; class Mammalia; order Primates; family Lorisidae; genus Arctocebus; species Arctocebus calabarensis. Next base: position 10,804 of record CAUYON010055849.1, read on the forward strand.
TAAGATAAAAAGATATGTTTAACTGTGTAGGTTATGAGGAGGAATCTGTTTGATGTGTACTATGATAGGTAATAATATTGCCAATGTTTACTTTAACTATAAAAATAAAAAGTAACAAAGAAAAAGACGAAGGCAGAATAGCTTTTTGAGGAAATATCCTGGCTGTTCCCCCAAATTGCTGGCTTTTTCTAGGCTGGGCACAATGGGTCACACCTGTGATCCTAGCACTCTGGGAGGCTGAGGCAGCTGGAATGCCTAAGTTGAAAAGTTCGAGACCAGCCTAAGCAAGAGCAAGACCCTGTCTCTAAAAAAAAAATAGCTGGGCATTGTGCTGGTGCCTCTAATCCCAGCTACCGGAGAGGCTGAGGCAAAAGGATTACTTGAGCCCAAGATTTTGAGGTTGCTGTGAGCTACGATGCCATTGCACTCTACAGAGTGCAACAAAGTGAGACTCTGTCTCAACAACAACAAAAAATTGCTGGCTTTTCTGTAAATAAAAGTGAAACTGTTGATCTCGCATCTGCTTCTCCACGGATTGTCTTAGGTGACAGGGGGATGGACTCCTTGGCCGAACAATGATTTAAACTACTTAATGTTCAAATCTTCCCTCAATATTGTTTCTTCTCAGAGGAGTAATTTCTTTCATAATATAAACTGGCATAATTGTGCCACAAAATGCTGTTTCAATATTGTTACTGAAAAAAAAATAATTTGGGCCTCTTGCCAGAGTATAATTTTAGCTTGTCAGCTCTTGTTTAGGAATACCCTGAGAAAAGACTTATTGTTCTGATCTATCATTATTTGCTCATTTATAACATTCATAGATGGAACAGGTACAAGGAAGGATTTTCATGATGTCATACTAACAGGTTTATAACCTGGCAGTTCCAGCTTTGACTCACTTAATCCCATATGATCTAGGCAAGTTGCTTAACTTAACTGTCTCAGTCTCCTCATTCGTTAAGTGGAGCTGGTAACATTTACCTTAGGGGCTGTGGTCAAAATTAAGTTTCATCAGATTCATGGAGCACTTGACATATTCCCAGGAGTATAGTACGTGTTTAGTGAATGGAAGCTAGAATTGTTATCAGTAAGGACAAGAGTGATTAAGCAAAGCAATTTTCTAGATAAATTGGAATTTTAATTGGACCTTAAAAAGTATCGATGTTACATCAAGAAAGACCTGCTGCTTCTTTTTTCCCTCCAAACAAATAAAGTTATTTTCCCCCAATGGTTTACAGAAGAAATTAAGGAATTCATTATTTTAGTCATAGTATTTAATATTGGCAAATCCTATGTGGGCATCATTTTATTAATCACACACTAAAAATAAGTCTCCAAGCAATTCAATAACTTTGTGAACCAGATTCAATTTCTCATGATTCAAATCAGCTAGTTCAGAAATTTTCCTCTGCAATTTTAGTTTCTGTAGTGTGTCAGTGGACAGTATGTTATATTAAAATATTCTTAAGAGCATTTTGTAGGTAAATATCATACATTAAAATGATTACTTTTTTAACATCTTCATTGAGATATAACTCACATACCAAAGATTCACCCATTTCATTATCTCTTTTTCCAAAGGAGCCTAGTTTAATAGATATTTAATATCTTTCGTGTGTGTGTTTTGAGATTCCCTTGAATGTCATAGAACTATGAAGCTCTTGTTTGCCATGCTCTCATCTGAGTTAGTGCCATTTGTTTACTTTACTGCCTGTAGGGAAAAGACAGTCTTAAACATCTGTATACCACAAGTATCTTATATTGACTTGAATTATAGGAGCAGGAATTCTGTAATTGATTAATTTAAAAGTACACATGCATGTTACATCAGTTACTCATTTAATCTCCACAAAAACCCATTGATGCAAGTATTATTATTATCACCATGTTACTGGGGAGAAAACCAAGGTCTAGAAGTTTAAGGAATTGGCAGGGCAGGGTGGCTCTCGCTTGTAATCCTAGCACTGTGGAAGGCTTAAGAGGGTGGAACTCCTGAGCTCAGGAGTTGGAGACAAGCCTGAGCAAGAGCAAGACCCTATCTCTACTAAAAATAGAAAAACTAGCCAAACTACGTGCCTGTAGTCCAGCTACTGAGGAGGCTGAGGCATGAGGATCACTGGAACCCAGGAGTTTGAGGTTGCTGCGAGCTATGAAGCCCTGGCACTCTATCCAGGGTAACAGAGTAAGACTCTGTCTCAAAAAAAAAAATAAAGAAGAAGAAGAAGTTTAAGGAATTTAACTAAGATCTTCTGTGACTTAACTTGTCTGACTTCAGAGTTCATCCTCTTAATTAGGACACTTCCTCTTGATTTTGTGTATTTAAAAAGTAATCCAGGTTTGACTATAGAAATTAGCGAGCATAGGTAAATAAAAAGAAAAAGGGGGGAAATTAACCAAACCCCAACGTCAATATCTTTAGATAATCTCAAATATCAGTTTGATGTCAATTCCTATAGATTTATATATATATATATATTTATAAATATGTATAGGCACAATTCAGAATTATCTGTATATTATTAGAATTATTTATCAAAGTGAATGATGCTCTCTTTATATTCTGCAGTCTGCATTATAATTTTTCACTTGGAACAAATATCTAGAAATCAATCACTAGAAATCAGTATCTACATGTAGGTCAATGATAGCTCATTGTATAAATGTAGCTTTATTCATTCACCTACGAGTGTTTATAATCCCTGTTTACCTACTCCTCAAAAAGATCAAACATCTTTATAGTGTAGCAGCCCATATAGCCTATGGTTAGGAGGAGTGAGAGTTATAAGAAATACCTGTATAGCTCAACAATGGAACATCTGGGTGAAAAGAAAAAGGAGAGCGATTTAGCTCTCCTACCAAGCATGAGACCTTGCGAGATGAGAACATTGGTGAATTGGCAATCTCTGCACCCGTGGTGTTAAGACACACAAGATCAGCCTTATATTAGGCTGGAGGGGCAGGTAGTCGGGAGCATGTGCATTCTATCACGGACCCACTTTGACTCTGTCTCTTCTCCTGCCTGCAGAACAGCAGCACGGCATCTGCTGATTACCGAGCTCTACTAAAGACTAAGATCTATCTATTCTAAGAAGATTGCTTTACTGTCTCAAAGACTCTCTCTCCCCCAGAGTAGATAGCCCTCAGGCACTTAAGAGCAATTGTTCCAGAGCAAGGTAGCTTAGCCTCTCTGTCCAGAACCTAGTTAAGCCCAGCAGAGACCTGCCCGGGGCCCTGACAAGCTGTGGCAGCGATGGACTGTGACATTATAGCTTTTAAATTATGTTATCAATATTATCATTATTCCTTTTAATATTTGGCCATGTGAGAGTCAAAATAGGTATCACGTTCTAATGCCCAATTTAAAAGTTCTTCATGAGGAAGATCATTTTTTCTATGGAGCATCTGGCCATAAGTGTTCCTTCTTTGTGAATTGCCTTCCATTTTTCTATTGACTTATTCTTATTGATGTGGAAGAGCTTTATAGATGCAGTATTAAAGACATTAACCCTTTTACTATAAAACACGTTGCAAATTAAACACATTTTTCTTATTAAAATATATTTCTTGTATTCTTTATTGAATTTTCTCCTTTGAATACTTGGCTAACCACAGGCAAATTGTAAAATCAATTAAATTGGTCTATGGCACCTTCTCATCTTAGCAATCTTCTTTCCCTTTGTCTATATCTTTATATAATTTCTAAAAAATGCCTAACTTAATAATATCTCTCATAGGTTATTATATATAGCATTTTTATACAAAATAGATTTAACCATTGAAAGTCATGTTTTAAAAATATAAACTCCTCTACTTACTAGCTGCCTCATAAGATTGTGATAATAAGCTAATACATTTGCTCTTAGGGGCACAAGCTTTAGGGTGGAAAATAGTAGGCTCCAATACTCATTCAGATACTGACTTGCCAGTATCTTCCCTTATCTTGGGAAATAACCTAAATTTTCTTAAGCCTTATTTTTTTTTTTTGAGACAAAGTCTCACTTTGTCACCCTCTTCAAAGTGCTATGACATCATAGCTCAAAGCAACCTCAAAACTCTTGGGCTCAAGTGATTCTCTTGCCTCAGCCTCCTAAGTAGCTGGAACTATAGGTGTCCACCACAACACCCAGCTATTTTTAGATATAGAGTCTTGCTTTTGCTTAGGCTGGTCTCGAACTCCTGAGCTCAGGCAATCTGCCTGCCTCAGCCTCCTAGAGGGCTAGGATTACAGGCATGAGCAACCATGCTCAGCCCTAAGCCTCATTTTTTTTTATCTTCAAAATGGGAAGCTGGGAAAATTGAGATCATATATGTAATGTACTTAATCCATATTAATATACCTAACACATATTTAGCATACTTTCAATGAAGCTAGTATGTAACAGAAATAAATGAAAAAGTGCTTTAACTATTACATAAATATTAGTGCTTTTTCCTAATGTGTTATGGTACTTTCATTTTTATGACTAGCATATCAAACTTTCCAGGAGGCAGGCCTTAAGGACCACTTATTGAAAGGAAACACGCACAACTAATATATCAAGTCACCCCTAAATTTGCTATACTTAGGGAAAATGACAAATGGTAGCTAAATATATCTTTATACTCATTGCAAAATTTTACAAAGATTTGGCCAGCACATACGGAATATTTTGTAAATAAAGACACATTTAGCTATTATTTCCCATTTTTCCTATGTATGAAAACTTTAGGGGTGACTTTTAGGACACCCTGTATTTTAATTATATATTTTTTTAAATAGCTGTTTTCATAATACAAACTGTAGAAAGCTAAGCTGGATAAAACCTTCTCTAGTAAGAACACATTGAAGATATAATCTAACTTCTGCTCATCAATGATTCTTAAAGTTGCAGAAGCACCAGGAGTGGAAAGAATTTTTAATAGAACAGGACATCTGTTTTTTTTAAGTTGAGGAACATTTGCTCAATGTGCTTTTAAAATATGAATCATCACATTTTTACGTAGACCTCAAGCATTACATAAGACCTCTGACACACAGTAGACAGCCAAGCACTTTACTGGAAACTAATAAAGGCTTAAAACGAAGGATGACAAACCCGAGAACCAGAGAGACATTTAGATGTGTAGGCACCAATCTTCAAATTGAACAAAGACCAGACCAGCACATTCACCTTTGTGAAAGATACAGCCATATTATCCCCAGAGAAAAACAGGTTCTTCCAAAGTCAAGACTTTAAACTACAGTACTTTGTATCTGGGGAAGTTGTTTATTTAGTGCCAATGCACAAAGGAAAGAGTGCCACCTGCTGGACCATCATTGATACTCCCTGTGGGGCCACCTGCCACATGGCAGTGCAGGAAATAACATTGTCTCCATCCAAATCAATTTCATAGGCCTGCATTTACATCAGTTTAACAGTCATTTGGCACGTTTCAGCTATTTCTTACAAATTGTTAACATTCAAGATTCTTTTCTTCAGCTGACGAATTATTCTTCTAGAACACAACTCCTGCTAAATTTATTTTGGGGATTAATTCTTTTGCAATGCAAGCTCGTACACATGTATAAGATTTGTACACAAAATGTGCTTATAATGTGCATTTTGAAATTAATTACAATGTACTTTGTAAAGCATGTTTTTATTCTTTTTTCTTAGAGTCTCAGTTCCCTTTCTCTTTTTAACGCAAATCGTCAACACAGTAATTCTCCTGGTGAGATGTCAATAGTTAAGAAGTAACACACAGGGCTCTGATTCATATTCTGGTGTGCATGGATGGAGAGATGGGAGGAAATACCAGCAGTGGAACCCCAAAGAGATCTGAGAACATTGACACTGAGCCATTAAAGTGGGAAGGGATATTATATCACTAATATGTATATTCCTATGAATTATTGCACATGGTGATTTTTCAAAAATGCAGGTCAAGTTAGCTTTATTATTGCTTTTCAGTGCTTTGTGATGTACTCCTTTTTGCCTGAACCAAGGGCAGACCACTCCTACAGCAGTCCCCCCAACACACCTCTGGATTGTTTGCACTCACAAATGATCCGGGGAATGGGTAGAATATACTATCATCTACATTGGCATGATTTATTGTACCTGATTAAGACTGCCTTTGTCCACAGTGCTTTAAATTCTTTATCTTATTTTGACATTAAGTCAAAATGATCTACATGTCTAAGTCTAAGTGATCTACAAGTTCACTTAGAACAAAAGATAAAGCTATCAAAGTTACAAAAGATGAAGCTATTATATTAAACTCCTTAAAATGAATCCATTTAATTTGGATTGCATGCCTCTTGAAATTCAGCTAAGATCAGCTCACTGCCACAATAAGACCAACGAAGGAGAAGGAAAGGATCCTAGTGTCCTTTAAAACACATTATGATCGTCCTTTTCCCAACCATTCCAATCAAGATCTTTTTTTTTTTTTCATAGCCAATAGCTTTTATTGATTCATAAAAGATATTATGACAGGGCATATTTTCAGGGTACATGTAATAATTTAATACTTTCATATAATTTGGAAAGATCAAATCAGTGTAATTGGGATATCCATTACCTTAAATATTTGTCTTTTCTTTATGCGAGAAACATTTAAAGTATTCTCTTCTAGCTATTTTGAAATATACAATAGATTATTGTAACCTTACTAAGTCTTGTTTCTTCTATCTGACAGCATATTTGTGCTCATTAATAAACCTCTCTTTGTCTCTCTCCTCTCCTACTCTTCCCAGCCTTTGGAAAACACTAATCTACTTTCTGTCTTCATGAGATCCGTTTTGTTTAGCTCCCATAAATGGGCGAGAACATGCAATATTTGTCTTTCTGTACTTGGCTTATTTCACTTAACATAATGACCTCCAATTCCATCTATGTTGCTGCAAATGACAATGGTTCATTCTTTTTCAAGGCAGAATTATATTTCACTAGAATACATGCCACATTTTCTTTATCCGTTCATTCACTGATGGGTACTTGGGTCATTTCTAAATTGTAGCTATTGTAAATAATGCTGCAATAAATCTGAGAGAACAGATATCTCTTATAAATATTGATGTTCCCTTTCTCTAGGGTGTACACCCAGTGGAATTGCTGAATTATTCTATCTTTAGTTTTTTCAGGATCTTCCATATGGTTTTCCATAATGGTCATACTAATGCATTTTAATGTTCCTCTGCCATTTCTTCAAATAGCATGCCAACATTGATGTTTTTCTGCAATTAAGAATGCAAAATTTTAATTAAGATTTAATAATTTAAATATAAATTTAGAAGCATCAGAAAGAAGTTGGAAATGACCAAAACGTTCCCTACACATGTGACATGCTTAAGCTTTAATTTCTAAAAAGGAAAAATTAGGATAATTTGGCAGCTGTTTGCAGAACTGTCTGGCCCACAAGAATAGAACCATCCTGAGATGAGGAAGAGAAGTGAGGCTGTACAGAGGGAGACCAGAAAGAAGCAGGAGACTTGAACTTCAAAGACAATAAAAATGTGACATGATATTCATCAGTTAAAAATCCTTATAAATGTCTGAACACAATTACTAAGAAAACGCCGTGAAAGCTATGTTAATCAGTTTGATGAAAACATTTCAAATTGTATATAAAACCAACACATTGTACCCTATGATTGCATCAATGTACACAGCTATGATTTAATAATAAAAAAATCCTAAACATGTAAGGATGGGTGAAGTAAGAAATGAATTGGGAACCTAGAAAAACAACTGTATCTCAGACAACACGTAAGCTACCCGTTACTATGAATTAAGGTCGATATAGCCCTAAGAAGACTCAGCAATGCTTAGCTTTTACAAAGAGAGCATTCCTTAAAAGGAAATCTTTAAAATCTTTTAAAGGAATTAGATTTGGTAAGAGTGATTATATTCTCAAGATATAAAAATGACTCCAACTAATA
>CAUYON010055850.1:0-10000 GCA_963573935.1 Arctocebus calabarensis
AGTCCCAGCTACTCGGGAGGCTGAGGCAAGAGAATCGCTTAAGCCCAAGAGCTGGAGGTTGCTGTGAGCAGTGTGACGCCACGGCACTCTACCCAGAGCGATAAAGTGAGACTCTGTCTCTACAAAAAAAAAAAAAAAAAATCTTACTCCAATTCTCAAAATATTGCTCTTTCCTGACCGAGTGTTTCCAGTCGCACAATACCCAACAAACAGGGATTCAGCTAGTTTGCAAGATCAAACTGTGTTTTCCAGCTGTCTCAGCCTGTAAGTTACAAGGGAGGCTGGAAAAGTGAACATCTCACAATTTTAATCTTCATAAGAGTTTGTTTCTTCATCATTAGGAAATGGAATTCCCTAAGTCCAGGAAGAAGTTGCAAAGGATGAATATCTAAAGACAGTGTCTCATTTGTCTACAGTGCCTCATAACCACATGATCCCCTTCTCTGCTGCCACTCTTTCCTATTCTACAAGAACCAGCCCTCTTCCAGCCCCCTAGCTCTCCCGAGAAAATGATATGACTTTTAATGTTAAAATGTGAGTAAATCATAAATGAGTTATCCCAAACCTGCAAAGTTCTTCAAAGTAATCTTACATGAATGAAGTGGACCAAGAAAATGGAATTTTAGATTGAGTAGGCCCAGGAATAAAATTTACCAAGTAAAGACATTTCCTAGGAAGTGGAGAATTAATCATAATAGTGCATATTTATGTGAAACATAGCACTACACAGGGCTGTTTATACATAAATTATATAACCTATAATAGTTTGAAACTGCCCTTTATAAAATTAATAAAGGGTCGTAAGGTGGGAACTGTGGTAGGGGTCTGAACTCTGCAAATGTATAGGCATAGTTAAAATACATATAGATAGGAAGTGCTAAGAAAGGTATACACATTTTAAGAAAGGAAAAAAACTATTAAAATTGTAATGTCCAATACTGATAACAAAAGATGAATGCGAGTCATGTGTGAGCACCTCTTATAATTGCAGGTGTCAAATATGACTTGAGTAATAAAATTTTTTTTTGTTGTTGTTGTTGTTTTGAGACAGTCTCACTTTGTTGCCCCCAGTGGAGTGCTGCACCATCACAGCTCACAGCAACCTCAAACTCTTGAACTCAAGCAATTCTTTTGCCTCAGACTCCCAAGTAGCTGAGACTACAGGCACCCCCACCTGCTCTGGCTCAGGCTGGTCTCAAACCTGTGAGCTCAGGCAATCCACCCACCCCGGCCTCCCAAAGTGCTAGGACTTAGTATTACAATTTTAATACAATTTTTTTCCTTTTTTATAATGTGCATATATTTTTTGGCAATATAAATTGCCAAATAAAACTAGCCAATGATCTCTGTATAAAACTAGCCAATGATCCCTTAGCTTTCTTCATTGCTCCCTGAGATAATAGAGGCTTTCTGTTTTCTTTTAGTAATCGTATAGTTTCAGGTCTTATATTTAAGTCTTTAATCTATTCTGAGTTGACTTTTGTATACAGCGACAGATAAGGGTCCAGTTTATTCTTCTGCATGTGGACACCCACTTTTTTTCCAACACCATTTATTAAAGATACAGTCCTTGCTCCACTGTGTGTTCTCAGCACCTTTATCAAAAATCAATAGACCATAAATATGTGAATTTATTTCTGGGCTATTTTATTCCATTGGCTGATCTGTTTTTATGTTTTGATTACTATTGCTTTGTAGCATATTTTGAAATCAGGTAGTATGACAACTCCAGCTTTGTTCTTTTTGCTCAAAATTGCTTTTGATATTCAGGACTTTTTGCAGTTCTTCACAAATTTTAGGGTTTTCTTTTTCTGTGAAAGATCCCATTTTTACAGGGATCACTTTTGGTAATATGGATATTTTAACAATATTAATTTTTCCAATCTATAAACATGGGATATCTTTCCATTTGTCTTTCTTCTCCTTTATTGTTTCATAGTTTTCAGTGTACAGATCTTTCATTTTTTTGTTTAAATTTATTCCTAGTATGTTTGTTATGATATTATTTGTAGGTTTTCTTAATTTTTTTTGATGGCTCATTGTTAATGTATAGAAACAGCTCATTTCTGTAGATTGATATTATATCTTATATTACTGTATTAGTTCTGAGTCATTAAAATCTTCTAAATGTAAGATCATGTCATGTGCAGAGACAATTTTACTTCTTCCTTTTCCATTTGCATGCTCTTTATTTCTTTTTCTTGCTTAATTGCTCTGGCTAAGACTACCAGTACCATGTTGAATAAACATGGTAAGAGTGAGCATCTTGCCTTGTTTCTGCTATTAAAGTAAAAGCTTTCAGCTTTTCATCACTGAATGTGATTGACATTAGATGTAGGCTTCATCAGTTTTACCTATTGGTTTCAAGCTCTTAATGTCTTGATAATTTTGTCTGGATTCTCATATTTCAATAGTTTTGTATATAAGGCTATGGTCTGTTGACTGGTGGACCCCACTGCAAGGTAGAATGTAACTTTTTTTCAAACATCTTTGTCAATGTTTCTTTGAGGAATCTCAAAATGTTCCACCCAGGAGTCATTAGGTCTAAACCTCACTGCCAGCATGTGGGGATATTCTGGATGAAGGGAACAGGGTCATCCCATCTTTCAATGTCGCCTGGTATCCCCAGGCCTCATACAGCTTTGATTAATTTTCTGAGGACAACCAAATTAACCTTCTGCTGGAAGAGAAAAGGGATACTCATACAGTAGTAAGGTATGGTTCTGTGGATACAAACCATTAACCTAACTCATTTTCATGCCCATTTTTCACCCTTATCTTGCTATCTCTAAATTGCTGGGAATTTTGTGAATGTTTCTGACAAGAACTTGTGCACTACTTACTGGTATCCCCTTTATAAACACTTAGTTACCATTAACTTTTCACATTCTATGTGAAAATATCTAATCCTCCAATGTGTTAATATCTGCTATCTCCACAAGTGCAAGAGGAAATTTTCTCTATATTCTTACTGCCTTTTTTATTTCAGCCATCCTAGTTGGCGTGACGCGGCATCTTGTGTTTTGATTTGCAATTCTCTAGTGATTAGCCATGTTGAGTTTATTTTCATGTATATATTGGCCATTTGTATATCTTCTTTGCTGAAATATCTATTCAGAGCCTTTGCTCATTTAGGATATTGGTTGCATTTTTATTGTTAAGCTGTTGAAATACTCTGGATACAAGTCCCTTATCGGATACATGATTTGAAACTACTTTCTCTCATTATGTGGACTTTTCACTTTTGAAAAGCGAAATAGTGAAAATAGTTGTTGCTGATGCAGTTTTGGCAGGGACCGGGTTCGAACCCACCACCCTCGGTATATGGGACCAGTGCCCTACTCCGAGCCAATGAAAAGAGGAAGTACCCTCTTTTCATTGTTTTGTTTGTCCCCTTTTAAGTGCAGATGTTAATTTTTAAGTCTAATATACCTATTTTATCTGCTGTCACTAGTGCTTTTCATATCATATCTAAGAAAGCATTTCTTACTACCAGGTCATGAAGATTTACTCACAGCTTTTCTTCTAAGAGTTTTATGCTTTTAGAGCTTACGTTTGGTCCTTGATCCATGATGAGTTGGTTTTTATATATGGTGTGAGGTGCGGGGTGGGGTCCAAATTCATCCTTTCACATGTGAGTATCCAGAACTATTTCTTTTGTTTGTTTTGTTTTTGTTTTTTGAGACAGAGCCTCAAGCTGTCACCCTGGACAGAGTGCCATAGCATCACAGCTCATAGCAACCTCCAACTCCTGGGCTCAAAGCCAGTCTCCCACCTCCGCCTCCCAAGTAGCTGCGACTACCAGTGCCTGCCACAATGCCTGGCCATTTTTTGGTTGCAGCCATCATTGTTTGGTGGGCCCAGGCTGGATTCAAACTCGCCAGCTCAGGTGTACATGGCTGGCGCCTTAGCCCGTTGAGCCACAGGCGCCGAGCCCAGAACTATCTCTTGAAAAGACTTTTTTCCCCAACTGAAGTGCATTGGCACCCTTACCAAAGTTAATTGACCTTAAATGTGAAGGTTTATATCTGTACTCCCAAATCAGTTGCACTTACCTTATCTTCATGTCTATCCTCATAAAATAACCCTATCTTATCTACTGTTCATTTATAGTTTAAGTTTTCAAATTGCAAAATGTGAGTCTCCAAGTTTTTTCTTTTTCAAAATTGTTTTAGCTATTCTGAGGTCCCTTCCAATCACGTATAAATTTTAGGATCATCTTGTCAAGTTCTGAACATAACAGCTATTTTAATGAGGAATGTGTTGCATCTGTATATCAGTCTGAAGCGTATTATTACCATCTTAACAATGTTGAAGAATGCAAACTGTTAACATAAAATGTGTTCAATTTATTTTGGTTTTTATTTATTTATTTTTTGTAGAGACAGTCTCACTTTATCGCCCTTGGTAGAGTGCTGTGGCATCACACAGCTCACAGGAACCTCCAATTACTGGGCATAGGTGATTCTCTTGCCTCAGCCTCCCGAGTACCTGGGACTACAGGCACCACCACAATGCCTGGCTATTTTTTTGTTTTGCAGTTCGGCTAAGGCCAGGTTTTGAACCCGCCACCTTCGGTGTATGGGGCTGGCGCCCTACTTGCTGAGCCACAGGCACTGCCCTATTTTGATTTTTATTTTTGAACAAAATTTAAAAGAATGTCTTCTAATTTTCACCGTACAAGTCTTGCACTTCTTTTATTTATTTATTTATTGAGACAAAGCCTCAAGCTATCACCCTGGATAGAGTGCTGTGGCATCACAGCCTCACAGCAACCTCCAATTCCTGGGCTCAAGCGAGTCTCCTGCCTCTGCCTGTCAAGTAGCTGGGACTACAGGCGCCCACCACAACACCCGGCCATTTTTTGGTTGCAGCCACCATTGTTGTTTGGCGGGCCCGGGCTGGATTCAAATCCGGCAGCTCAGGTGTACGTGGCTGGCGCCTTAGCCCAGTTGAGCCACAGGCGCCGAGCCTGCACTTCTTTTATTTATCCTAAGAATCTTTTCTTCATTTTCATATTATTCATTGCTAGTGTGTGAAAATACAGAAAATTGATATCTGTATATTGGTTTTGTACTCTAAAAATTGGCTGAACTCAGTTATCGGTTCTAATAGTTTTTGGCAGATTCCTTAGGACTTTCTAAATACAAGATAATGTCATCTACAAATAGGTGTTGTTGAACTTTCTTCTTTCCAATATGAACATATTTTATCTTTCTTGTGTATGTCTTTCTCTTGTCCAGCTAGAGCTCAGTACAATAGTGAACAGAAGTGAAAGAGAGCAGACATTCCCATCTCATTTCCATTCTTAGCAAATATGATAGTTTTGTGTCAACTTAGTTGACTACAGAACCCAGCTATAACCAAGCACTGACCTAAGAATTTTGGTATGAAAATATTTTGTAAATGTGGTTAACATCTACAGAGAGTGTCCTTGATAATGTGCATCATCTAATCAGAAGGCCTTAGGAGCCAAACAGGTTTCCTTGAATAAGAAATTTTGGTTCAAAAATGCAGCAGTACCCCATCCCCAAGAACTTCCCGTCTTGCAGCCTGCTCCACAGACTTCAGAGCTGCCAGTTACCACAGTCACATGAGCCTATTCTTTACATCTTTACACACATATTTATCTAAAATTCAGTATAATTCTATACACATAAATATGTAAAACATTTATATTTCTGTACTGGTGTCCCTTTACTGATTTCTCAGTAGAACCCTGATACAGCAAATTTTGATACTTGAAAGTGGGGTGCAATGGTAAGAAATATTTAAAACAGTGGTTCTAAACCTTCCTAATACCGTGACTCTTTAATACAGTTCCTCATGTTATGGTGACCTTCAACCATAGAATTATTTTCGTTGCTTCTGAAATGTATAGAAGTGGCTTTGAAATTGGATAATGGGTAGAGGCTGAAAGAATTTTGAGGCACATCATAGGAAAAGCCCAGATTACCTTGAAGAGACAGTTGTAAGAAATATGGATACTAAGGTGATTCCGGAGAGGACTAAAAAGGAAGAGATGGGACAGAAAGCTTCTTAGAGATTAAGTATATTGTTCTGAACAGTGTTAACAGAAATATGAATGTTAATAAATGCATCTGGTGAGGTCTCCAAAGGTAATAAGGAATAGTCAAAACTGGAGGAAAGGTAATCTTTGGTATAACTTGAAAAGGCTGAATTAGCTGGTCCAAGGGTCTTGAAGGTTCCAAGGTTCCTTCGGTTATCATTTTCCTCCTGTTTATAGAATTTCCTGTAGCCACTCTTTTATGGTAGGTCTGCTAGCCGCAAATTCTTTTTCCTTCATCTGAAAATGTCATGATCCTCCTTCATTACTGAAGGATATTTTTGCTAAGGTAGCTGGATTAGCAGTTCTTTACTTTCAGCACCTGAAAAATATCCCACAACTTTTTTGGATTTGCCTACTGCTGCTACCATCTGGTCTATGATAGTACAGTAGCTCACGCTAATACATTTATACTATCTTTTAAATTTATTCAATTACCTTCTGTGCTAATTGTGTAGATGCATGTTACCTTTATTTAAAAACTGTTTTCTCCAGCCTGAGCAAAAGCAAGACCCTGTCTCTAATAATAATAGAAAAACTAGCTGGGTGTTGCAGTGGGCACCTGTGGTCCCAGGTACTCAGAAGGCTGACCCAAGAGAGTTGTTCAAACCCAAGAGTTTGAGGTTGCTGTGAACTATGATGCCACAGCACTCCACCAGGATGACAGAGTGAGACTGTCTCAAAAAAACTTTTTTCCCAAGATCTCATCTGCCACTATCTAATCTTTCATTTTAGCCTAGACCACTTTTAGTATTTCTTGCAGGACAGGTTTGCTAATGACAAGTCTTTATGTTTTTATACTAAGTATCAATTTCTCCTTCACTTTTGTGGAATAATTTCACTAGATATAGAATTCTTGGTTGAACATATTTTCCTTTTAAAAGCACTTTGAACACCATTACATCCTGGTCTCTATGGCTTTTCATGAGCTTCTAATCTTATTTTGGACCCTTTGTTATGTGAAGAATTGCTTTTCTCACTGCTTACAAGTTTCTCCCTTACTTTTGCACCTGACTTTACACTAATTTGTTGTGTGCCTTGGATGTATACTTCTACATCAAATTGCCAAGTTCTTGGCAATTATTTATTCAAATATGCTTTCTGTTCCTTTCCCGCCTCTCTGGAACTCCTATTGTGTATGTTACATATGATCATGTCCCACATGTCTATGAGACAATACTCATTGTTTTGACTCTTTTATCTAGACAGGATAGTCTCAACTGGTCTTGAAGCTCACCAAGTATTACTTCTACCAGTTTGAACCTGCTGGGGAGACTCTCTAGTGATTTGTTTTATTTTGGTTATTGTATTTTTCAGCCCAAATCTCTATCTGGATTTTTTAAATAATCTTTTTCTTTATTGGTGTGTTTTATTTGGTGAGACAGTTCTCTAGTATTGACATGTTTTCTTCTAGTTCTTTGAATATGTTCATAAAGACTGACTTGTTTCTTCACATGTCTTGGATTTTTTTTTTCTTCTTTTTTGAGACAAGTCTCACTCTTTGCCCGGGCGAGAGTGCCATGGTGTCAATCTACCTCACAGCAACCTCAAACTCCTGAGTTCAAGCAATCCTCCTGCCTCAGCCTCCTGAATAGATGGGATTACAGGCACCTGCCAAAATGTCTGGCTGTTTTTCTATTTTTAGTAGAGACATGGCTCTCACTTTTGCTCAGACTCTTAAACTCTTGAGCTGAAGAAATCCTCTTGCCTCAACTTCCCAGCGTGCTAGGAATACTGGCATGAGCCACCACACCCAACCAGAATTTTTTATTGAAAACTAAAATTTTTTAAATTGTATCAGTTCCCCCTTTATTCTTGGGAGGGGATACATTCCGAGAGCCCCAGTGGATCCTTGAAAGTATGGATAGTTTAATTGACAAGTTAGGCACAACAAAAGGTTAACATCTAATAATAACATAGAACAATGATAATAGTACACTGTTCACAATTTCACATCAAAGATTCATTCTTTCCATAGATCTCTGCAACCTCAGCACACAATTTTTCTCCCTTTCCTTATTAAGTAGGGATTTTTTTTTGAAACAGAGCCTCAAGCCGTCACCCTGGATACAGTACTGTGACATCACAGCTCACAGCAACCTCCAATTCCTGGGCTCACGCGAGTCTCTTGCCTCTGCCCCCCAAGTAGCTGGGACTACAGGCGCCCGCCACAACGCCCAGCCATTTTTTGGTTGCAGCCGTCGTTGTTGTTTGGCGGGCCGGGGCTGGATTCGAACCCGCCAGCTCAGGTGTATGTGACTGGCGCCTTAGCCCGTTGAGCCACAGGTGCCGAGCCTAAGTAGGGATCTTTTATCTTTCACACTTAAAGGAAACATTTTATAACTCCTGTGTGGCATATCCAGATTGCCAGCATTACTACCTTTGCACTTCAAGTCTACTTCAAGTCCAAATCCTTTCCACTTAAGGAAGGATTACTTGAACACAAGCACTGCAATACCATCACAGTCAATCTGATTACCCTGACAGCTACTACGTAACTAACAAGCAGGTAGCATGTACAGTGTAGATATGCTGGACAAAGGAATGATTCCTGTTCTGGATGGAAGGGCACAAGATTTCATCAACAATGCAAAATTAAAAACTTATGAATTGTTTATCTCTGAAATTTTCCACTTAATATTTTCAGGTTATGGCTGACTGTAGGTTCTTGAAACCACTGAAGGCAAAACCACAAAGGGGAGACTACTATAATACAATGTGGCAACTCTGTAAATGACAATCCCTTCACCTCCCCAGTGTTTGTTATGTTTGCTTAGTGACTTTTCCTGGATTAATTCAATTCTGTAAAGCATATATTCTTTGCTGTGTGTGACCACTGAAGTTTCTGCTTCATTAGCTTGCTGGTCAGCTATAACCAGACAGCTACTAAGTGCTCTTTGTATTGGGAAATGCCTTCAACACTACAGCATGAAGTATGTAACCATGCCTTAGCCTTACCTTTCCACTTGCATAGAGCCTCAAGGTATACCACAGGTGAGGACAGTGTGTTCTTAGAGCTTTGCATATGTCTGTGGCCTTCTAGATTCCCAAGAATATGCTGAAACTTTCCAAAGTCCTCAACAGACATATCTTTCCTCATCTTTTCCCCTTTGGACAGCCTTTTTAGCCCCAACTGCCTTCAAAATAAAGACAAGCTCTGAAGACAAAGCTTTTCAGTGAGGTGCCAGACAGATCAAACAGTGAAAATTCTCTGGAGAGAGATTTTTGGAGCGTTTAAAGATAGTTTCTGAGCTCGGCGCCTGTAGCACTGTAGTTACAGTGCCAACTACATACACCGAGGGTAGTGGGTTCAAAACCAGCCCGGGCCAGCTGAACAATGACAACTACAACAAAAAATAGGTAGGCATTATGGCAGCAGGTGCCTGTAAGTCCCAGCTACTTGGGAGGCTGAGGCAAGAGAATGGCTTAAGCCAATAGTTCTCAACCTGTGGGTCATGACCCCTTTATAACAATGAAAATACCACCTGTATATCAGATATTTACATTACGATTCATAACAGTAGCAAAATTACAGTTATGAAGTAGCAACAAAAATAATTTTATGGTTGGGGGTCACCACATGAGGAACTGTATTAAATGGTCACAGCATTAGGAAGCATTAGCAGTGGTTCTCAAACCACTGGCTTAAACCCAAGAGTTTGAGGTTGCTGTGAGCTGTGATGCCACAGCACTCTATCAAGGGCAACATACTGAGACTCTGTCTCAGAAAATAAATAAATAAATAAAAATAGTTTCTTGGGAAGCTTTGAATTTTTTTTTGCGGGGGGGGAGGGGGGGGGAGGTGGGAGCTTCCTGTCCTCTCTAATGACTGGTAGGGCTATCGGTTTTCACTGTTACCATAGTGGTGAGACTATTCATTTTCAAGGTTATTCTGCGGCTAGGAAAAGGGGAATTGAGCAACTTAAAATACTA
>CAUYON010055853.1:0-18272 GCA_963573935.1 Arctocebus calabarensis
GAGTTATCCCAGAGCTGTCTGAGAGAATGATCTGTTTTTGCCTTCCATTTCTCTATCTCTTTGTTGGTTTGGGAGCATTTGATAGCTTTGTCTTCCATGTCAGAAATCCTTTCTTCTGCTTGCTCCATTCTGTTGCTGAGGAATTCTACTTTGTTTCTCAGATCTTTGAGGGCTGCAATTTCTTGTCTCAATGTGTCCAAATCTTTGGTCATTTGGTCTTTGAATTCCTTGAATTCTTGAGACAATTTTTGAAATGCACCCAGAATTTCTAAATACAACTTTTCCTCTATTTTATTGATCTTGTTTGCAATCCAAATTCTGAATTCAATTTCTGACATTTCAGCCATCTGTTTATGCTTAGGATCCTCGCTTGTGTCCACCAGATTATTCCTTGGGGAGGTTGACCTAGTGTGATTGTTAATATTTCCAGAGCTTTTCCGTTGATTCTGCCCCGTGATTAATTTTACACCGTTTGTCTAGACAAGTAGATAAGGACAATTTGGGCTGGGAGTTCTACGAGTAGTGATTGACCAGTCCTTTGCTTAAAAGCTTGGACTGTTGTCTGTATCTTTTTCCCTAGAGTTTTTCCAAGGACTCGTAGAGAGCCACTACTTGCGAAACTGGGGACCTTTTTGTTGAGGTGGGGTTAAGTGGCTCTGTTTTATTTTCAAGTGGTCTTTGTCTGACCCTAGAGAATCTGTTACTCTGGATTGAAATCTGAACTGTGAAGGAATATCAGAATTAAGTCACCGCACCCTCCACAAGCAACAATTGAAAAAGCCAAATCAAACCTTCCCACTACCACACACCCAGGGTACCACTTTGGAAAGTCATCGGATGATTAGCCCAGCTGAAGAGGTCCTAATCAATTGTCCTAGCCAGCACTGATCTCAAATGGAAGAGTTAAAAAAGTCTCTGGCAACTAGATATCACGGATCTGCTGGAAGATCTTGTG
Source organism: Arctocebus calabarensis (assembly GCA_963573935.1). Classification (NCBI taxonomy): domain Eukaryota; kingdom Metazoa; phylum Chordata; class Mammalia; order Primates; family Lorisidae; genus Arctocebus; species Arctocebus calabarensis. The sequence goes on from CAUYON010055853.1 coordinate 956, forward strand.
TAATTCACTTCAATGCTCTGTGAGCTCAGGAGGGCACCCCCCCCAGCCAGTAAACTAGTCTGGGAAGGTTGATGCCTCCTTCCCAACCTTGCCCCTCTATCACACCCAGTCAATGGTAACAGTTGTGATCCAGTTTCCTCCACTGAGTCGATGCTCCAGAGGTTTGCACCTGCCTGGGTCACAGTGAGGTCTGTGGGTCCACAACCAGTCCACTACTCCCTGTCATGGTTTGGCAGGGGGAAGTGAGGCCTGACAACCTGTGTACTTAACAGGGGCTGGGGCGATTCACTCAGTTCCAGCCCTGTCCCTGATTGATGTTGCTGCTGGAACAGAACAAGTTCGCAGAATTTATTTCTGTCAAGGCATTTTCCCTGATCAGACTTTGGCTGCAAATGGGTTTTACTCAGTTTGTGAGTTCCAGCCCTTTGTCTCAGCTTTCATCCCCTGAGGGCCAGGTTAACCAAAGCAACCCTTCTGTGAGTATTCTAATCCCTGCTTTGTGTCCCAGTCGGTACCGCCTCAGGCAAATCCTTTACCTGCCATAGTTGCTGGTCTGCTCTGCTGGCACCGCCACCAGAGAAGCCGCCACTTCCCCTGGCCGCCCAGAAGACTGGGACTGCCTCCTCAAAGCATCCCCAGGGGTGCACCTCTCCAGCTATTGTTCCCAGAGCTGGTTGCTGCCTTGTGCCTAAGGAGACCCTCTCACCACCTGCCTAGTCTCCTCACAGCTCTCTCCCCCTTCACCACTGCAAGCCAGAAAACTAGCACAGTTCAGCAAGTTTGTGCCCATCCACACCCCTCGAGAAAATCTCCAAGAATCTGGACTCTGTGGGGAACAGGCCCCCAGACCCTGGGGTGAGAGTGGAGGGGAACACCAGGAACACCAACTTGCGGGTAGAGAGTATATACAGTTTTTTGCCTGGCTGGAGAGCACCATGGCACCGTAGTAGGGGAAGGAGGTCTGGTTTTTAGAGGGTCTCTCCCGTGGGGTAGAGTGGGAGGACATCTGAACTCTGTTCGCTTGTTTGTATGGAGGTATGGCGTATGCTGCGAGCCGATCTTATGGGGGAGGGGACTCCTGTCCGCTTGGTGATGTGCTCTGTACCTTTTTGTTTGTGTCCTCGGGGTCTCAGGTCGCCCTAGCAGGGTTGATGTGCGCTCTTCTACCTTTGCTTTTGGCTCAGATCCAAACCTTCGGCTTTCTTGCTGAGTTTTTGTCCTTTAACTCTCCTTCTGGACAGGAACCTCTGCGGAAAGCTGGCTACAGATCGCCATCTTGGCTCCTCCCCAAGGCCAAGTTTTATATTAGTTCCTATGCTCTGATGTCTTTTTTCCTTCGCTTTGGCTATTTTGCAACTTTTTTTTTTTTTTAAAGAAAAACACTGTTTCTTAAAAATTGAATTGAGATGTAAATGTTTGTTCTACTTAAGGTTTGTTGAGCTTCTTGGACATCTAAGTTTGTAGTTTTTACCGAATTTGGAAACTCTTTGTCAAAAATTATCCATGTTTTTGTGTCTCTATCTCCTATCTTTAGAGACTCCAATTACACGTGTGTTCCTCCCCTTCACGCTGTCCCACTAGTCACTTATGAACTATTGCATTTTTGCAGCCCCTTTTCTATCTGTATCTTTTAAAGGTCATTATTTTTTTTTCCTTCTCCAATGCCTAAACAGCTATTAAGCTCATCTAGTAAATTTTTCATTGCAGCTCCAAAAATTTTATTTTTTATGTAATTTGCATTTCTTTCCTCATTGTGTGCTCTTTTGTTTTCTCTTAAAGTACCTGAACATATTTATAACACTCATTTTGAATTGTTTTTCTAAAAATACATCTCTATGCTTCAGGGTTAGCTCTTATTGACTGAGTTTTCTGGGGAAGCTGCATGGCTCACTTTATCTGCCCCCCTTATCTTAGAGATCATAGTTCCATACTACCCATTTTCAGTGTGCTAAAACAATTGTGTTAGGTATTTTTCCTGTTTTCCACCTGTTTATATCAGGAAGAGATGTATTATATCAGTGAATCCATATGATCATGGTCATATTTTAATTAATGTGTAGCTATACAATTTTGTATATTGACATCATAACCTGTTACCTTACTGAATTCTGCATTAATGTTATTGTTCAGAAAGTCACTCATAATGTTTCCATTAATTTTCTTAGGTTTCATAATAGATAATTAGGTTTTTTATAAATACTATTACTTTTTTTTTTCTTGCAGTTTTTGGCCGGGGCTGGGTTTGAACCCACCACCACTGGCCTAGGGGGCTGGTGCCCTACTCCTTTGAGCCACAGGTGCCACCCATAAATGCTGTTACTTTTGACAGTCCTTTACCAGTTGTTATAACTCTAATTTATTTTTCAGACTAATATCATTGGTTTAAAATTTGAGTACAGTGTACTGATTGTTGGAATCATTGTCTTCTTTTCTTTGTCATTAGGAGAAATTGAAGTCTGGGTTTCAGCCTTATTCCGTATGTATGTGTGTATATTTATAAAACTATATTCCTTATTCTTTTCTTGTAACTTTGTATGGAGTTTGACTATTATAAATTTCTGTTTTTATATTAAACCAGTTTGCTTGTTACTCAGAATAAGAGGCAGGATTTATAAAGCTTTTTAAGGTTCAGCTTATTTAATTTTAGTAATCATGATGGTCAAGAAGAGATATTTTTTCTGAAATACAAATCTGATTATGTTAATTTGAAAATGAAACTGTTACTACTAGTAGTAATAATAATAACAGTAGTTAAGTCAAACAAAAAAGTGCGTGACTCTATAAGCAACAGTGAAAGACACATAAATTCTTAACAACACACAATGAAAATGCTAAATATTGTTTACTGAGGAAACCTACTGACAGAGAAGCAGCAAAGCACATATGATCTTCCACACTTGTGTTTTTCTACATAAAATTATGTTTGTCGTGGGCATAGGAGACACATAATGAAAGATCTCCAGGACAGAGACTTCCCTCAACCTCCACAAAACATAAGGGAAGAAGTAGCCTCTGTGCAGACACAGGAGTGTTCTGGGGGAGGAACTGCCGTCTTAGAAAGGGCAAACCTCCAGAGCTCCCTACATTCTTCTGCTAAACTAATTCACAACTATTATACAAAACTCTTCCCAAGCGACAGAAAAAGAGGAAAAGACGGGCAGGACCATGTAGATTTGCCTCTCTGTTCATTCCTTAATGACAAACAAACAAAAAAAGGCTTCACTGAGCCTCATGATGATGACACCTACCCATCTTTTAAACTCATTGCTCACCTCACCTCTTCTAGCCTTTGAACTCCAGTCATACAGAATTCTTGCCTTTGTTACTACGGGTCACACTGCTTTGCAACACCTGGTCTTTACGTTTCCAGGAAAAATAGTCAAAGAGTCTGAATCAAAGAAAAGATTACTGACCGCTCTGTTCAGTGTACCCTTCTGGGTGATTTTCCCTTTTCATAGGCTTTGAGGTATTTTACAGTTCTCTAAGTTGTTGAGCGTGATAGTAATTCACATGCTTCTTGTTCATGTAAAGGCAGATTAGTCCATTACGGATGCGTTTTCTTACGGCCCTATGAATTTTGGATCTGTTTATGAATTCATCTCAGTGTTCTTGAGGACCAATGCATATGTGCATGTTTCAATTTTCTTTGAATCACCCATAACTATCTTGTTAATTAGGGTGCTTTATAGCATTTTAGATATAGGTTTATTTCATATTTCCAGAATCGTCATTATTACCTTAAATGTACACTTTAACCAAATAATAACCCTTTCTTTCTAGATTGCTCCACCTTATTGTCCATTTGGAAACAATGATAAATCTTAAATATTAAGCCTAACCATTGCATTGTTTTGTTTAGAGCAATTCATAACCTGGCTGAGTCACACTGACCACTTCATCCACTGAGTTTCATTGCATCCAGTGTCATTTTATCTAAACAATTGCCAGATCCTGTTGTAATAATTTTCTCACCTATGCTCTTTCCCCCTTTGTTCTAGTCTCTGACTAGAGGAAAATTTTTCTTATTCACTTCTATAAATGAAGCACACAGCACTGTGCAGCAACACATGAAGATTTTGTTACAAAACATAATAAAAAATGTTGAAAACCAGATGAACAAATATATGCCATAAAGGATTACTAAGGCTAACTCCTTTGTAATCCAGTGAAAAACAACACTTTGCTAACCACCCAGAAGCCCAACCCATGTGATCCAATTTAATGACAAATCCTCCGTCTCTCCATGGATAACTATTATCCCAAATTCCTTTTACAGTGTTGTAGCCCAGATATGTATCTTTTAATATCATATTTATGATTTCCACACTTTTAAACCTTATATGACTTTTAAGTCTTTTTTAAAAGGTCCTCGTCAATTCCTTTCTTTTCCTTAAATTTAACTGGAGAAAAATTGGGGTATAGTTTACCCTGCAGTCTCGATCTTGCTAATTGCACATTCATAGTACAGTTCAACGTGATCCTCTGCTTCTGAGTGATATTTGCAGCTACTTTTTTATCAAGTATGATCAATATCCTGGGAATCAAAAGAATAGCTATCTCTGGTCATTTGTGAGATTTTTTTTCCTACCACATCCATTTGCTTCACAAAATGAGAATGAAAAGCATATTTCATAACCAAAACTGTTATTTCCTTTTCATATTATAAAGTATTTTAATTCTTTATGTGGTTGTCAAATTTTAAACTTCATATTACATACCCAAAGGGACTGAAAACTTACCTTTGCAAATCCATATAATTAAAGCCGGGGCTGAACTTCAATGCACAGTTGAGAGAGTCGAGGATGAGAAAAATTTAATGACTGGCTCACTGTCAGGTGGTGGAGGGAGAACTAGAAGGTTTCCATAACTCCAAAGTTTCCCTATGTTCATCTGCAAGGGGCTAAAAGCTTTTGGCTGAGCAAATGTTTCACTGGTTCTCATGTCCCACATCTTTCTCTTTGCTTGTGACCTCAACAACCTACATGCTTCTTTTTCCTTTGTCCCTCGGGCTTTCATTTACCTGTGGATTCTAGGAGTCTGCCTCTCACCTGGTTTCTAGTCCCCTGACACATCTCTGCTCTAGTATCTCATGGTTTGTTGGTGTTTTTCCTCATGTGCAATCCCGGAAAGGATTTCTTTACTGATATTTGATTGCTGATTTTGCTGTAACACAAATAACATATGGTGCATTACAAAATCCTACTACAAATGTATTTTATTTTTAATAAAGCTTTGTCTCAGTCTTTTTTGACTACCATACCAAAATACCATAAAGTAGATCACTTGTAAACAACAGTTTGTTCCTCACATTTCTGGAGGCTTTACAGTCCAAGATCAAGGCACTGCAAATTCCGTGTCTGTGTTTTCATTGTGTCTTCACATGGTGGTAGGGCTGAGGGACCACCTGGGGTCTATTTTATAAAGGCACTAACCTATTCATTGGGGCTCTGCCCTCATGACTAAGTTCCTTATCAAAGGACTCACCTCCAAATACCATCACATTGGAGATTAGGTTTTGACATGAATTTGATGAGGCTGAAACATTTAGCTTTTTATTTTGGAATAACTACATTTACAGAAATGTTGACAAGATTGTACAGGGAGTTCCCATCTACTCTTTAAGCAGTCCGCATCATTACTGTCATCTTGTATAATCATGGGATACGTGTCAAAACTAAGAAACAAGCTTTTGTGCATTACTATTAAGGATTTCATTCATTTTTCCATTAATGTTATCTCTCTGTTCTAGAATCCAATTCCACATTGCCTTTAATAGTCATACCTCTTTAGATTCATCCCTCTGTGACAGCATCTTAGTATTTTCTCATGTTCCATGGGTTTAGAAATTTGGAGGAGTACTGATGAGGTACTTGGTGGAATATCTCTCCATTTGGGTTTGTCTGAGGTTTTTATCGTGACTAGACTGGAGATAAGTTTTAGGAGAAGGATGTCACAGAAGTGTGGTGCCCATCACATCACACTGGGAGTATAAGCTATCAACCTGACTTACCTTTTGTGATGCTAACCTGTATCACCTGGATGAGATGGTAACTTTTCTCCATTGAAAAGTTACTTTTTGACCTTTCCATATTCTATTCCTAGGAGGCAAGTCATTGTATTTGGTAGACCCTCAAGGGGGAAGAGCACATATTTAAGCTTCATCTTCGAGGACAGAATATTCTGTTTTGTTTTGTTTCAGTGTTTTCAGCTTGATTTTTTAATTAACATTTTATTTGGAGATAATTCTAGACATATAGAAAAGTTACGAACATAATAAAGCTTACTTTCACCTAATTATCCCTACACTTAAATCTCAAACACTCAAAGTGAAATTATCAATACAAGGAAATCCTTGTGAAGGTTGCAACCCGCAGCACAGGCCCCATTACCACCACACGAACAAGGTATTACAGAGGAAGAAAAACATAATACATGCTGATCACAGCTGAAAGACCTGTAATATTCAGGTTCTTTATGAACAAGAGTATTTAGGAAAGTCCAAACTCAGAACAGGAGGAGCCAAAAGCAAGGACACTGTAAAATCTTGAATTTAGAATCCATCACATTATCTCAATATGTGACTATGACTTTCTTCCCTACAGAATAAAAGTACCTCGTGGGCAGAGACCATATTGTGTCATCTTGGAATGTTCTGTTCTAAGAAGAATAGGCTGTCAGCAAAGCTTTTTTGAGTAAGGATGTGGGTAAATAAAACACTCGTGATTTCATATTATGAGAATTCATATAGGATGACAGATAATCCAGAGACTTAGAATCATGATTGTGGTACATTTATTATTTCATCCAAAATACCTACTGATAAATGTTGGTTTTTATTCCTATACCCATGGTTCACATTTACTATAGATGAGTGGGTAAATCAGAGGGGGCCAAAAATGGCTGAGTGTATATTATAGTTGTAGGGATCTCTGTTGGAAATTTTTGCATAACCGTTGTTATTTTTAATTTTACAAACATTTCATGCAGAGTCCTGGCATGTTTTACGATGAAATTCCCTCCCAACTTCACAAACACACGTTCAGTCTCACCACTCTTGTTAAAGGTTCACAGATGACTGCTGCTTTGTTGATGTTTTTGCATTTCCTTTGTGGTCTCCATTGAACAGGCTGACGTTTATCAGCAATTACGTTGACTCCCAGTTTCCTTCTGTGGTGACTATCTGATGACTCTGCGGAAGTGTCTGAAAGATGACCTTTGAGAAGAGTTTTAGAGAAGACTTTCTTTGGTCATAACATTTACTCCGTTCTTTGAACCTGATGATTTTCATACGTATATTTCTTAAGCCATAGTAAAAGAAAGATTTTGTTTGTTGTTTTTTCAAAAAATGCTAGACTACACAGAACTAAAATGAGATGTTTCATGTTCGTTTATAGTATTGGTACTAAAATTAAGAAGAAAACCATTCCTCAAAATATGTACCTGTATATGTACACAAGAGAAAGAGAGATTAGTTTTAGAAATGTCTCAACTTAAAACTGTTGCTTATACATAGATTAATAATGAAGAAAGAAGACCTTCAAATTCCAGGTGACTTGAGTTTTTCCTCAGGACAGGAACAAAACTAAAAATAATGTATATGTATATAGCAAATAAATTGCATTTTTAGTACTTTAAATCTTTTTTATAACTTTATATTTAAATGTTTCAGATGAAGTTCATAAAAATGACTTAAATACTAAAATTTGACATTTTCCTTTCAGCTTAGGCTAAAAAGTTGAGAGAAATAATATTTCAAGTGACATTAGTGTTCAGCTCACTGGAAAGTTAGATTTAGATTTTGAGCAAGGATAGTTCATCAAGCATTTTCATGACATGGATAAAATATTCTCTGAGGCTGCCAAGGTTTAAGAATGTCCCTCAAAACTCATGTATTGAAACTGAATCCACATTGTGGTGATAGGAAGAGGCAGAGTCCTTTGGGAAGTGATTAAGTTAGGAGGTGCTGCCCTTGTGAATGCATTAGTCCCTGGTACAGGGCCGGAAGGAACTAACTAAGGCCTTCTTTCTTCTGTTCCACTCCTTGCATCAAGTGAAAACACTGAGATGGCACCACTCGCCAGTGCTGTGATCTTGGAATTCACTGCCTCCAGAACTATGAGCAGTAAATGTTAATAGTTTCTAAATTACCCAGTCTGTGGTATTTTGTTACAGCAGCACACATGGACTAAGGTAAAGTCCTGCACCCTTTGCTCTTATTCTCTGTCCATTGAACAACCTCAGTAGCCTTGACACTGGGAAGGATGTGCTTGCTCTCAACAAAAGACCCAGGGAACCCTAATTTGAACACAGGAATTAGAATTTGGGTTTTTATCAGTCTCTTTTGTGTTTGATTACTGAAGTCCGTCTTGTCAAGTCTAATTAACTTGGAAGGTACTTCAATATTGGGTTCTGGATAAAATAGGTGACAGACCTGGGATTGACTCTTTCTTGAGGCCTGCACCTGGTCTGTCTGAGTATGCCATCTCTCTTTTCATAAAACACGGGTTTCTTTTATTTTTACCCCTATAGATGAATCATGAATCTGTTAAGAGAGACAAATGCAATTGTAAATCGAATGACTAGCCCTTTTTACATTTTAATATATGGGTCTTTTTAGTGACAAAATTTTAGTTAGAGCTTCTACTGAGTTTCCAGCATAATTCACAATTTCCTTTCTAACTTCACCCTTTCTCCCAAGGATTTATTCCGCTGCAAAAAGGGCTAAATTACCACAGATTCCTCACACTTGCTGAGACTCACATGCTCTCATGAATTGCTGTACTCACCTTGTGAATTGTGTACTCCACATTGTGTGGAATCAATGCTGTGGTGACGAAGCCAAAGGCCAGGTGCTCCTGAGATGGCCCACCACCAGCTAGATGCACGGTTGCAGATTTCTGCCTCATTTCCACAAGTGTCTTTAAATATCACTAAAATAAATTTTTCTCCCTGAACAGAAGCAGAGCATCTGTACTCATTATATCGTGTTTAGCTCTATAAGAAGATAATTCAGTAATTATGTGGAGAGAAGATTCATTTATGGTTATTTCACATGAATTCCTTCTATGTTCATGAGGATGTACATATTTATCAAAAGCATATACCTTAGCACACTGTATTAGTATGTCATTGATGCCGTAACAAGTCACCACAAACTTACTATCTTAAAGCCACACAAATTAATTCTATTACAATTCTAGGGGTCAAAAGTAGGAGATGTACCTTACTTGGCTAAAATAAGTGACATCAGTTGTGTTTCTTTCTGGAGGCTCTGAAGGAGAATCTGTTTTCTTGCTTTTTCCAATTTTTAGAGCTGCTTGAGCCCTTGGGCTCATACCCACTTCCCAAAGCCTGATATGGCTGCTTAGTTTTTCTCCATGGCATTAATTTAGCACTTAATTTTACATTTCTCTCTTTGATATTTAAAGTCCCTTATGATTGCATTGATCCCACCTGAATAACCCATACTTAACTTCCTATTTTAAAGTCAATTGACTAGCAATTTTAATACCATTTGTGGCCTTAATTTCCCCTTGCCATGTAATATACACACAAATTCTGGAGACTGGGGCCTGCATGTCTTTGGAAGTTCATTCTTCCCACTGTGCATATACTCATAACAAGAAAAATCCAGAGAATAGGATAGGGGTAACATTCAATCAACTTGACAGTTGAGAGCTTGGTTCAATGACAATGTGTCATGTCGAAGGTAAGAGTGATTTTGAATTAACATTGTACAAAATACATTTGTATTTCATTGTTCAGACAGATTTCTGCTATGGTCTGTGTGACTGGTGTTTAATTTTGAATTCAGTCTAACTGTAGTAAGAAGAAGTTTGTTTTCTACTATAGAATCAGTTTACATGTCCTTTGCCTCCTCATTCCAAGCACAAAGTTTTTTTTTTTTAACATTATGTTATATTAAAGTGATTGTCTAATCACAAATGACTGATAAGTACTTTGAAATGGAAAAGATGATTAATTTTCCTGTCAGTGGCAAACCTTCCAGAGCACTATTTTCCAAGTAGTTTGAACAAAAATATTTTTTATAGTACCAATATAATTTTACAGCATGCTGATTGTGATGCTTTCAGCATCTGTCAACTAAGAAATACACCATGACCAACGCTACAGTGATTTTATGAAAGCTTTTACATAAGAATGCATATTATTCCTCACAACACATACCTATGTTTCAGACAATGGAATATGTCTGTGCATGATACAGTATTATGTGTTCATTTAACATACATGGCTTTTTATACAAAAATATTCAGGTTCGGAGGCCCTTCCTAATAATTATGTACTTTAGATCCATGATAAACTAGATTATAATCTATTTCCTAAAATTCAAAAACCTTTCAAATCTATTTCTCTGATAGAGAGAAATAGTAAGAAGCAAGAACACAAAATCTTCATGAAAGAGTGTTGAAAAATCTAAAGAAAAGTGCAAGTAAATTGAATTTTCATCCCCGTCTCTATAATTGTCTAATATAAAACAAAGGTGCAGTTTAAAATTAATTTAATTCATATAATTAAGATGTAACCATTAAAAAGTACTTAATAATTTAACCCACAGCTTTCAGAACAAATTCTTAAAAACTGTTCAACCAAATATATATTTAAATGTTACTTCTACTTTAAGCCTTTCAAAAAATAGGATGTCTGCTTACAACAAACCCAACTTCCATAAAAATGAAGGATATTTTATAGGTAATTTGTAACAATATTAAACTTTCCACCTAAAATCTGAAGTACACTATTTTGTTGATTTCTCTATGCTAAAGAGATAGGTATGGTTTATGGAAACATATTTGAAAAATAACTTTTAAAAAGAATGTATGATGAGATACATAAATTCATTTGCCTTTTTTTTTGAGACAGAGTCTTACTTTGTCACCCCTAGTAGAGTGCTGTTGTGTCCTAGCTCACAGCAACCTCCATCTCTTGGACTGAAGTGATCCTCTTGCTTCCCTTTTTTTGTCTCACTCTTTCTCAGGTTGGTCTTGAATTCCTAAGCTCAAGAGATCCTCCTGCCTTGGTATCTCAGAGTGCTAGGATTACAAGCATGAGTCACTGTGCCTGGCACAACTGTACTTGTATTCTAGGGGTGGATAACCTGGGGTTCTAAGGCCATATGTGGCCTTCTAGGTCCTTAAGTGTAGCCTTCTGACTGAATCCAAATTTTACAGAGCAATTTTATTATTATTATTATTGTTATTAATAGTACATTTCTGTTTGTCTTTTGTATTTTTATTTTATTTTTAAATGAATGTATTTAAAATACAAAAAAATAAATTTCAATGAAATAATCTTCTCCGATTAACCAAAACAATTAGCAAAAATTGTCAGGTGGTACGCTTATGATGTAGTTCTAAATACTCCACCTGACCTGCGTCACTATCTCAGGAGGCTGGCTGGCAAAAGTTGATGGAGTCAAGTCTGCCAATCTGTTAGCAGCATTGACAGTGGTGCCCTGTGCTTCTGCTTGAAGTAGAATTTGTAAATAGTCGCACAGCTCAACCGTATTTTTAAATGCTGTCTTCTCACTAGTCCGTTATGTGAAGGAAGACCAAGAGAACACTGGAGAAAGCAAACAGATTTTTTAATGAGGATTGGTAATATTATCTCTTTTTGTATTTTTTCTACTAAAGATAAGACGATTTGCTTGCTTGGTGATACTGCATTATCAACATTAAAGAAATTATGTACTCATCAGCTTTATAACCCTCATAAGGACCACAAATGTTTTAAGTTACAGGTAGATGCAAAAAGGACTATATTTCAGAAATTAAAAGTTAAATATCCATGCAAAGATGATTCTTTCAAGCAACAATACGACCTGGAAATAATGCAGCCCTTTAGAAAGTACTGCAGCCCTTTATAAAGTAGTTTATATACTTGGGGGTAAAAGACAAGCCATTCAGCGATGTAGACATTATGAAAGAATGCATTATTGAAGTTGTAGGCTGCTTTGATCCCAATAACTTTTCAAAGTACAAACAACTACCTCTTTCAAGGAGAACCATAACTGATTGGTGCCATACATTATCTTCAACTTAATAGAACAATTTCATGCAATACTTCAAAGGAAGATATATATTATTCAATAGCTTTGGTTGAATCAACTGATATTAACTGACTTGGCACCATTTTTATACTTCATTTGGGTCATAACAATAGATTTTCTTTGCTATGAAGAGCTACTCGCTTTGAGTACTCTTGCAGATAGAACATGAGGAATAGATATCTTTAACAACTTTCAAGATAAATGTCATGAAATTGGACTGAATTTGGTACATTTAGTAAGTGTGTACAAACAGTGCTTTTTCCAAGACAGGAAAACATGAAGGAATAATTAATTACATAGTTAGGTATGAAGGGATCCAGATGCTCTCATTTTCTCTTTTCATTGTATCTTGCAGCAAAGTCTCTGTGACACTTTGTAACAAGTTATAAGTATTGTTAACTATATTCATGCAAATGCAGAATGGCCTGGTCAGTTTTGTAACATGTTAAAATTGAACAAGGAGGTATTCAGTGTGGATGTGCTGTATCTCTCTAAATGTGCTAGCTATCACAGGAACGGAACGGGTGTCAGTCAAAATTTTATCTGTACAACAACAATTAGTTAAGTTTTATGAAGAACATAAGCGGTAATATGAACTATTGAAAGAAGATTTGTATAGGAAAGAAGCATTTCTGTGTGATAGTCATGTCTAATCAAAATGACTTGAATATTTCTTTACAAGGTAAAAGTAAGTCTGAATCAAAAAATCAAAAAATCAAAGCACTAGAAACAAACCTACCCTTTTTCAAAAAACTGCTTTAAAATAATATTTCAGATAAACATTTTTGTCAAATAGTAAAGGTCACTGATGAGCAGGGTGATATATGTGAATCATTTGCAGAATACACTTCTGTTATAGCCTATTAATTATAGAATACAATGAAAGAAAGGTTCACTGACTTTGAGCGTCATAACATCACACTCAAATAAGCATTTCCGCCTCGTGTTTATATCACTAAGGAACCTACAGAACTGTAGATGGAATTGAGCTCTCAGTAGATGACAATTTATAGACATTATTTGAGCAGGTGCTTGTAGTTCCAGCTACTTAGGTGGCTGAGGCAGGAGGATTGCTCAAACCCAGAAGTTTGAGGTTGCCTTAAGCTAAGCTGACTTCATAGCACTCTAGCCTGGGAAACTGAGTGACAAAATGAGGCTGGGTGCAAAAGCATAAATGAATTAATAAATTCATTCATTCATTGATGCTAACAAAAATCCAATTCATGCCCCCCAAGAAATGCTTTCTTGCTTTTCAACCACTTATTGCTGCAAATCCACGTTCTCCTACCTAACCCAAATCAGGAGATCCTTAAAGTTACAAATGACTGTTACCCATCTAGAGGATCAGCTGAAAATGCTGTCCTCCAGGCGGCAACCAAATATTCAAATGCTTTCCAACAAAAAGCAGACACAACAAAGTCATCAAAAGGTTATTGAACTTTAAAATTTGCAGTGTTCATTTTTTGAAATTATTAAGTACATAGTAGAAAAATGTACATTTTAAAGTATATATGACTGATGTTTCTTGAATGTGGCTTTATTTGATTACAACTAAATTAATGTGGCCTTTCAACAAGAAAAGGCTCTGTACCCCTATTGTTCTCTATGGATTGTCAGGAATGTTCATTTAATTTCCCTCTTTTTTTTGCTTTTCATTTTTGGGGTAAAATTACTTTTTACTGGAATGTTTGTTAGAATAAATAAAGAAAGAAAGTTAAAATTTAAATAATAAAAAGATTGCATTTGCTTATTGAGAGCTACAATGGAATAGTGTGGACAGTAAGTCATATAACTAAAATTTGAGATTGCTAAAAATTTAAGATAATAAAAAGTAATGTTCAATATTATCATACATTATGTGGTTTGGTTAACAAAACAAATCTCTTCACCTGTCTTATTAATTTTATTTAGATAATGCTTTTAAAATCTTTATTTCTCTGTTAAGATTTGGCTGGAAGATCCTTGATTTTAAAATAGTTCCCCAAGTTTATTTAGATGATGCATTGAACATTTTTTTTTTCCTACTTAAATATATCTTGGGTATGTTTTTCGATCAAATGACTCTGATATGGTTTTATTTGGAAATAACTTTTTCTTTGGATTTAAATTATTATGAATCTAACAATGAAGATAACATTAATAATTTATGATTCCATAATAGTTAAAATTTCCTCAGATCTGATGAAGAAAAGGGATTATATAAGAGAAAGATACTGGTGTATTTCCATTGCTAAGGGCTAAAGATATAGAACATTCACAGATTAAATAGTGCATAAATTTTGGTTTATGTGCCTATTATAGCCACTGCCGACAAGAAGCCGGATGCACGCAGTATGAACCACGGCTTGCTGCACCACTGAAGGATTATTCTCTAAATTTGCCAAGTACACTGTTACTAACAGCATGAGGACCAGGAAGCTCTCATTTTGGTTTTATTTACATAGCTAAACAAAGTAATGAGAATTGATCATTTATTATGCACCTTTCATAAATACACATTGAATTTGTTTCTAAAAAAAAGTGCTTATCTTTAAACGTCAGTTATACCTACACAGAGCATCTTGTTTTTCATGGAGTGTTACATTTTTTAAGTAAATTTCTGGTGCAGTAGGACATTGACATAAGTAACTTACACGTTTTATGCTGTTTAAGGATACTGTGATTAAAACATATTTTATTACAAATGCTTTTATACATAATATCATGTGAGTTGAGAGAGAATTTTAGTTCCTTCCTTTGAAAATGATGGAGATACCGAATATATGTTAGCCCAGACCAGATACTAAAATGATACGTTTATGTTGGTTAGATGCTATTGTTTAATATTTAATTCAAGGCAAGCAATAGCATGTAGCTATAAAGAGAATACATTCCATCCTCAGCCTTTCTGGGCTCATAAATTGCTTGCTGTGTGAATTGCAGGTCATTTAGCTTCACTCCAATTTCTTCTTTTGTTACATGTTGATGATAATAGTACTTCATTCAAAAGATTGTCATGAGGATTGAATGAGTTGATATAGGTAAAACACTGCCTGACATCTTATAAATGTTTTTTGAAAAGAAGGATGAACTCATTTGTTCCTCTAAGTACCTCGTACACACCACGCCCTGGGCTATGTGAAGACTGAAGATAGAGACCCAATCCCTTCTGTTTCATAAAATCTCTGGTGAGAACTCTCTAGTTTGCTTGATGTGTTTTCCTTTCTAGGTTACTTGTTTTTTTTCTTTTTTTGGCTTATGGCTCACAGGAGATCCTCTTTTGTGTTGACTTTGGCTGAGACTTGAGTTTTTATTTGCCAGTTCCTAACCCCATCCCCCAAATTCTCCTGACACACACAACGTTGGTTCAATGTTTTGCCTGAAACAATCATTGCCCTGAACTTCAGTTGCACCTGCCCTGAGCCAGCAAGCTTTCATGGGGTTGTAATTTTCTCCCATGTAGAGAAGGAGAGAGATCGGATCGGTATTTAGAGTAGAGTGCTCTTAGCATGCTCAAAATTGTTTTCTACAGCTGCAGGTGAACTCAGAGGTATACTTAGAAGTTAGTCTGGTAGGGACCCGCTGGGGCCCATACTTCAGTGAGCTTTCATTCACCCAAAGACATTTGATTCACTGTCGTATGGGAAATGAGGTAGGAACAGACTGGAGATTTGGGATAAGGATGAAGAATTAGAGAGAGAAAAGATTATTGAACTCCATCTCATACACCATGAAAATGGCTTCAAAAGTATGTAAAATGTTTCAATTTGCATTTTAGATGTTTTTAGATTGTAAACATCATCTTTAATTAGAATGTGACATAAATTTAGAAATTCTGTTGAACACGATTTAAAATTGGATCTTGGCCCACATACGAAGATCTAGATTTAGCAAATGAAAAAGAATTGGAAACTGTATTATAATTTATATTGAGCTAACCCTACTTTTTAAAGCCTAAGTAAAGGTTTAAAGACTAAATACACAATAGATATTTTAAAGCATGAAGTAAAATTTGTATATTACAGAATATTATCCGTTTTGATCATGATGTCACTGAATCATGATACTGAATAAAAATGCAAAGACACACAGTATATATTAATGAATGAGCGCATTTTGGGCCACGTGATATGTATAACATCTGCTGAATACAATCAATGTACCTTTTTAAAACTTTTATCATAACCACATACTCTTTTGGATTCACACATTAGGATAAGACAGTACAGAATATTCATAGGTGTATTCCTATTAGTCTTCTGCGGAGGCACTCCAGATAAATCAGTCAGCGAGAAAACATAATTTACTTTTTTTTTTCTAGGCAGGCCAGCATCAGTTATTGAATTTAATTCTGATCTTATTTCAATAATTGTGTTGATTAAATGAAAGAGTTACTCCTTTAAAATGATTTTTTAAAAAAGAAATAGTGATTTATAACAAGTACGACATAGTTCCTCAGAATCGGTATTTTGAACTTCTGTTGACAATCCCTTCAATAGCGCTGTACATTTCATGTTTCATAAAAGTGCTGTTTATTTTTTTCTAATCATTAGTGCAAATCCTTTGAGGGAGGAATTAATCACTTTCTCCCTGCCTTTCTGTTGGCATTTTTATTTATTTATTTATTTATTTAATTGTTGGGGATTCAGTGAGGATACAAATAACCAGGTTACACTAATTGCATTTGTTAGTTTAAGTCCCTCTTATAATTGTGTCCTAACTTCACCGATTGGTATTTTTAAATATGCATGCTATCCATGTTGAATCATTTCATAGGGTGGAGATAATGAAAATGGAGAATTTATACACATATCGTGTATTCATTAAAATATATCTAGTTATATCAGTTACATATTTGTTTATATTACATTTAAATTCTAAAATAGTTGCTGTTGACTTCCTAGAAAATTTTGTTTTATTTAAATGTGCATGTACGTATTTTGTACATGTGTAGTAGAGCGTATGTTAGTTACATGTTACAAATGTATTTATAGACAGAGATACACTATTATTACTTTAGAAGAAACTTCACTTTTGGCTATGTCTCATAGCATTTTTTTTTCCATTTTTATCTTTTTTTTATAATTTTATTGAATCATAATTCTGTACATTGGTGCAATCATAGGGCACGATTCATATACATTCAGAAATGTTTTGATCATACTGTTACAGATAGCCTTCATGGCATTTTCTTGATCACTATATACATTGATATTCTACATTTAATAAGTTTCCCCAGTACCCTGCTAAGATGCACCGTAGGTGTGA
>CAUYON010055854.1:0-32697 GCA_963573935.1 Arctocebus calabarensis
GCAGGCGCGGGTAACCCGTTGAACCCCATTCGTGATGGGGATCGGGGATTGCAATTATTCCCCATGAACGAGGAATTCCCAGTAAGTGCGGGTCATAAGCTTGCGTTGATTAAGTCCCTGCCCTTTGTACACACCGCCCGAAAAAAAATAAACAAATAAAAAAAAAATGCATAAATCTATAATTATGCTTGGAGACTTTATCACACCTCTCAGTAATTGATAGGATAAGTAAACAATTAGGAGGAATATGGAAGGCTTACACAGAACTATTAACCTGCTTGACCTAAGTGAAATTCATAGACCATCTTAGCCAACAAATGGAGAATGTACATTCATTTTAAGTGCTCATGTAACACTTGCCAAGATAGATTATAAACTAGGCTGTAAAACAAACCTTAACATATTTAAGAATTCTAAAATCATATGAAATGTTTTATTTGATCATAATGGAATTAAACTAAAAAAAATCAATCAAAGAAAGATAATAATCCCCAAATATTTGGAAAGTAAATAGACTTCTAAAATTATTTAGAATTATTTAGAATGTATTAACATTAAATACCACAAGTCAAAGAGAAAGGAAAATTTTAAAATATTTCACATGCAGTGAAAGATCAAAATTTGTGCAGTGCAGCTAAAGAAGTGCTACAAGGTTAACTTATTAAGTGTTTTTATTAGAAAAGTATTTTATTAAATCAGTAATTTAAGCTTCTACATGAATAAACTAGAAAAAGAATATTTTAAATTGAAAATAAACACAAGGAAATAGTAAAGGTAACAGCAGAATTCAGTGAAACTAAAAACAGAAAAATAGAGAAAAATTAATGAAACCAAAAAGCTGACTCTTTGAGCAGATTAGAAAATTGATAAACCTTTACCCAGACCAATAAAAAAAAGAGAAGCTATAAATTGCCGATTATCAGCAATGAAAGAGGAGACATCATTGCATACTCTATAGACATTATAAAGCAGGAGAATACTACCTTAATGGATCCCCTACAGGATTTTTTTTTCTTTTTAATTTATTTTGTTTCTAGAGACAGAGTCTTGCTGTCACTCAGGTTGGAATGCAGTGGTGCAGGCATGACTCACTGTAGCCTCAAACTCCTGGGCTCAAGTGATCCTCCCACCTCAGCCTCCCAAATAGCTGGGACTATAGGCATGTGCCACAGTGCCTGGCTAATTTTTAAGTTTTTTACAGAAACAGGGTCTCCCTATGTTACTCAGGCTGGTCTTGAACTCCTGGTCTCAAACTGTCCTCTTGCTTTGGCCTCCTGAAGTGCTGGAATTACAGGCCTGAACCACCATGCTCAGCTCCTACTAGATGATTATTTTAAAGTTGTTCTTGGATACATGAGTTTGAGTAAAAGTTGTTTCATGAGATATAAAGAAAGTGAAAAAATTATCACATACTTAATTATTCTGAACATTTTCTGCAGTATTTACTGTTGCTAAACTATCAGCTATAAGATTATACTACCTTCCTTAGCTTTAGGATAATATCCTTCATTTAATGAGTAAAGGAATATATACAATGTACTTTTTTCAGAAACAAACTTATTTCTATGTACGCCACTACTTTCCTATATATTGCCAACATCATCTGTGGTATTTATAAATCATGTTGCCAGTTATGATGGAGAATATGATAATTATATTGCTTTGTATTGCAGGCATCATTAAACAAGCTGATGGAGACACTTGACCAAGCAGAACCATATTTTGTAAAATGCATTCGTTCCAATGCTGAAAAGGTAAAAATGTCTTTTAAATGGGAGCATGTAGTTCAATTAGTTTACTTCAAACCAATCTTTAAATTCTCTTAAGGAGAGTAAGTGGAGGGGAAGGACCATGTATAATTTTTAGACAAAGATGGTATTTAATGAATATTTTTCATGTATCTTTTTCTAATTTTCACACTTACCTGTAAGGTATTTATCTGGGTTTGATTTAGCATTATCTAGAATTTGAGAAGCAAATATCTAATGAAGTTTCCTCAGAAAAATGAGTTTTCTTTGGCTCAGCGCCTGTGTCTTAAGCGGCTAAGGCGCCAGCCACATACACCTGAGCTGGCAGATTCAAATCCATCCTGGGCCCGCCAAACAACAATGATGGCTGCAACCAAAAAATAGCTGAGTGTTGTGGTAGCGCCTGTAGTCCCAGCTACTTGGGAGGCGGAGGCATGAGAATTGCTGGAGCCCAGGAGTTGGCGATTGCTGTGAGCTGTGATGCCACGGCACTCTACCCAAGGCATCAGCTTGAGGTTCTGTCTCAAAAAAAAAATGAGTTTTCCTTTATGAAGCTTTTGTTACCCTATGATTAAATTTTCTTGTTTGGGTGTAAGCTAGCTATACCTCTTAACAAAACTGCTTAGCATTTTTCAAGTTTAGAAATTCTTAACTCTGTAACTTAGGGGAGGATACTGTGGGTATTGGTTCTTTTCACTTTACTACGAGAGTTCCCCTACGTAGCTTTTCAAAATATAAGTGTAAATATTTGTCATAATAAGCATGACATATATAAACTATATTCACCTAAGGGAAAATAGTTTCCAGCCTGAGCAGCTAAAATATAGTAGGAATTATGTTTAACTTTCATGAGTTTTAGTAAACAGTCTGCATCTCTGCTATTTACTAACTTTGTAACCTTGAACAAATTACTTGATTATTTTGTGGCTTAAATATTTTCATCTTTGTAGTAATACACTATAATTAATGGACAGTTATTATATTGATTTGTGAGTACATTTAAGTTAATTCCTATGAAGTGCTTAGTAAATGTTAGCTATTCATTTGTATTGACTAATAGGGAAGCTGTTTTGTTTGCAGTTAAGTAGTTAAGTTTCTGTTATTGAGATCTTGCTATACAAAAAGTTTAATTAATAAATTATTTCAGGGCACAGTGTACTAAATAGCTTTATGTGATTCTTACTCTTTTGTTCCAGGGTGAGTGCCATGGCGTCAGCCTCCCTCATAGCAACCTCAAACTCCTGAGTTAAAGTGATTTTCCAGCCTCAGCTTCCTGAGTAGCTGGGATTATAGGCACCCACCAGGACTCCATATTGATTTTCTGTTTTTAGTAGAGATGAAGTCTCACTTTTTCCTCAGGCTGGTCTTGTACTTCTAAGCTCAAGCAAATCCTCCCAGAGAACTGGGATTGTAGGCATGAGCCACCGAGCCTGGCTAACTGTTTTGTTATTTAGCACAGATTTCCTTGGCAGCTAGTATGTCCTACCTAGCTGCAGGAAAATGCTTGGGATTGTCTTAGAGGATCATTGAAATTACTATTAAGAACAGTGATTTTCAATCAGTGTGCCACAGCATACTGGTGTACTGTGAGAGACTCTTAGGTGTGCAGCCAAAATTTGTAAAGATCATTAAATTATTTTTGAAAGACGTTCAAAGCACACTGCGCATATTCTTTTTTTTGACTTTATTTTTCAGTGTGCCATGTAAGTTTAACTATAGGTTCAAGTGTACCATGAGATTAAAAAAAGGGTGAAAAACAACTGATTTTGAAAATAAGGAGAAATATCAGGAGCTCCAAATGCATCTTCTTTTAAATGTCTAAAAGCATGCCTACTGAGATACCAAGGAGTGACAGGGTATTGTGACTGATATTGAGTGCCTATCTCCCATTAGCCTCTTCCCTGCTTTTTGTTTTTTCAATGTTTTATACCAGTTTCATCAGCAAGAAGTATTTAGAGAAATAAGCTACTCTTAACATTGTACTGGTCATTAGAAGAAGAATGTTTCAGCTGTTTGTTAACCAAGGCAACTAGTAGAGTAGTGCATATGGCTTCTTAGTGAGATTATAAATAAAAACATAATAAAGTAGAAAAATGCAGCTCTTGACTATGTACAAATAGGCTAATCTTGTTAAAAATTTGATTGTATGGCTTTTGTGGCCAACTAGTTCACTTTTGGGCTGTTAAAAGTCCTTTCTGTCCACAACCAGAGAATCCTGAAAGCTTGGTTTCTCTCTCTTTCCTGGGGCTGGGCAATCAGAACTTTTATGAAGCTACTAGAAAAATTGAGAGGTGAGCTTGTCCCATTAGTATAACTATATCTTAACTGGATAACCTCCAGTGAATCTCTAGATATTCAGCAGTTAGCCACGCTTATAAGGCAGATATTAATTTAGATTTACACTATTCTGGGTTAATCTTTTTTCTATTTATTTTAGCTTCCCTTAAGATTCAATGATGCCTTGGTACTTAGACAGCTTCGATACACTGGGATGCTGGAAACTGTTCGAATTCGCCAATCAGGATACAGCTCCAAATATTCCTTCCAGGTTTTGTTTTTATTGTGATATTTAAATATATAGACACATTAAGTAAATCATTCCCACAAATCTTGCTTATTATTTCTTTGGGGCTCACTTGTTTATTTCCTTTTCTTCCTTTTCATTCTACCTGTTGTATACAGAATTGAAAAGGAATGGAGAGTATTTACTTCACTGGATGATAGCAACCTCATTAAGCGCATTATAACTCACCAGTACATGGCTATACTTATTTGATGTGAATGTTTGCTAATACTGTTTATTCATGACATAACAATTCTTCCCACTGATTTTTCCAATAATTAAAGTAGTTTGATCAGAATTATCAATCAGAAGAAAAGATTCTATTTGCTTTTTCCTAAATTTTCTGAGCAGAGTTTTCTTTCATAGGAAGCTGCCACTAAGGCTTACAGGTGTTCTTATCAGCTATTGCTGGTGTGGATATAGAAATTATATTGAAGGCGTTTAGCACCCAAGCAAGTCTGCTATTATTTGGATGGAAAGCTTCATTCTCGATTATACCCTGTAGTAGATAACACATTGATTTTTTTTTTTCTTGCTATCAATTTCAGGTTCTTGTTAAATAATACTTTCTTTGGTCTCCCTTATACACCTTTCTCCAAAGGTATAGTTAGCCTCTGCCTTTATTTTTTTCTTCCATTCCCCTGTAAAACATAATATGTAGAGCTCAGTATCTTTCTCCTTCCCCATGTTTTTCAACTTAACCTTTTATAATATTTTAAATTAATAAGCACTTTCTTGGTTTCACCCTGTTTAAAAGGATGAGAAAAATAATTAATGAAAGGATAACTAGTTTAGGATTTTATGTACATGTACTTCTCTTGTGATTTTGCAATTTTTTTTCTTTTTTCAGGATTTTGTGAGCCACTTCCATGTACTTCTTCCTCAAAATATTAT
Organism: Arctocebus calabarensis; assembly: GCA_963573935.1. Classification (NCBI taxonomy): domain Eukaryota; kingdom Metazoa; phylum Chordata; class Mammalia; order Primates; family Lorisidae; genus Arctocebus; species Arctocebus calabarensis. Next base: position 5,206 of record CAUYON010055854.1, read on the forward strand.
TCCATCTAAACTTAACATTCAAGATTTCTTCAGGAAAATAAATCTTAATCCAGATAATTATCAAGTTGGAAAAACCACGGTAAATATAACCGTCCCTTGTCCAAATAGAGTGCATTTATTTTTTTAAATAATATTGGCAATCTTTGTCTATGAAATTGTTTTTTAAAAAATAACAGTAAATCAAATAGATTGGGCTAAAGTTTTTATTTTATAATACAGTAAATATTAATTGCAGAGCTTCTGGCCACTGCGCTAGTTCTGCTTAAAAACCATCTTTCCCTAAATACTCTACGGTAGTCTCCAAATTAGCTCACCCAAAGTGACCTAATCCAATTTATTCACTGTCCTTAATTTATCAGTTACTTCCTTTTTCTGTCACCCTGTTTCTAGTTTTCATGCTAGAAACCATAATCATTTGGCTTACCCTTCACTTGAATCCTTTTATAAACTTTTTCCTTTTTTCTGTAAAAATAATTCTTACATCTCATACCTTTTCTCCATTACTACTACTTTCATTGTTTGTATTTCTTACCTTCTCTCATCTTCATTGGTCTTACAGTAAATAGCTTGCTCCTCTGATTCCAGTCTATGTGTCATTCCATTTAATTTACCCATAATATTAAAATCATTATTCTAATACAGTTAGAATGTCTGTCTCCTGCTCAATAATAACCCCCTGATAACGTCCTCATTAAATTCAAACATCTTTCTTTTTTAAAAACCTATATCTGTGGCTTCACACTATTTAATACCTTTTTCTAACAAACATTAATTTTTCCATTGTCTCCTGTGTATTCCTTTATTTTTATTTCTAGGTGTTTTTTTTTAAATTAAATCATAACTGTGTACATTAATGCAATCATGGGGTACAATGTGCTGGTTTCATTTACAATCTGAAATATGTTCACCAAACTGTGTAACATAGCCTTCATGGCATTTTCTTAGTTATTAGTCTTAGTCTTAAGACTTTTTATATTCTGCATTTAGTAAGTTTCACCTGTACCCTTCTAAGGTGCACCATAGGTGCGGTCCCATCAGTTACCCTCCGTTCACCCATCCTCCCCCTTCTTTCACCTCTCTTGCCCTTTTCCCCATATTCTTGGGCTATAATTGGGTTATAGCTTTCATATAACTATAACTTAGGCTATAATTGGGTTATAGCTATCATATAACTATTGTTGGGCTATAATTGGGTTATAGCTTTCATATGACTATGAAAACTATAAATTAGTTTCATAGTAGGGCCAAGTACATTGAATACTTTTTCTTCCATTCTTGAGATACTTTGCTAAGAAGACTATGTTCCAGCTCCATCCATGTAAACTTGAAAGAGGTAAAGTCTCCATCTTTCTTTAAGGCTGCATAATATTCCATGGTGTACATTTACCACAATTTATTAATCCATTTGTGGGTTGATGGGCACTTGGGCTTCTTCCATGACTTAGCAATTATGAATTGGGCTGCAGTAAACATTATGGTACAAATATCTTTGTTATAATGTGATTTTTGGGCTTCTGGATATGTACCTAGTTGAGGAATTATAGGATTGAATAGCAAGTCTATTTTTAGATCTCTTAGGTATTCTCCAAACATTTTTCCAAAAGGAACATATTAGTTTGCATTCCTACTAGCAGTGTAGAAGTGTTCCCTTTTCTCCATGTCCACGCCAACATCTTATTTCCAGTTCTTTATGTTCCTCAGGTAGGATCTTCTAGCCCTTATTAGTTTATAGTTTTTCTCAAGCAATAATATCTACCTGCTCTTAAAGGTAAAGTGCAAATCCTCTTTCCAAAGGGATATGTTTAGTTTATCTTTGTGTCTTCCCCTAAACCTATAAGATTTATTGGTTGGATGAAGAAGTAAATAAATAAACTGAGTTATAACATTGGACAGTAAGAAGCCTTTTTGAAAAATACCATTATCATTGGTTTATCCATCTTATGGTCAAACTTTAAGATCTGTGGTTCTTAACTTCTTTTTTCTAACCCCAACACCCTTGAAAACTATGACATATTACAATAGTCCATTGACTCATTTATAGCAGTGGTTTTCCCAGTGGAATAATATATCACAGTCTCTGGCACTAGAATTTTTATACTCTTGCTCATCTCCCCCTTTCTTTCTCCTCCCTTCTTCATTTCCTCTTTTCCTCCTTTCCTTCCTTCCGTCTTTTCTTTTTTGGTTGCAGCCATCATTGTTGTTTGGTGGCCTGGGCTGGATTTGAACCCACCAGCTCAGGTGTATGCGGCTGGCGCTTTAGCCTGTTGAGCCACAGGTGCCGAGCCTGCTCCGTCTTTTCCTTTTTAAGAGAAGAGATGGAATCTTGCTGTGTTACCTTAAACTCCTGGGCTTAAATGGTCTTCCTGCCTCATTCTTCTGAGTAGCTAGGACTGTAGGTATTCACTACCATATCTAGTTCACCTTTAATATTCGGATATCTCCTTTTGTTTTTTTTGAGACAGAGCCTCGAGTTATCGCCCTCGGTAGAGTGCTGTGGCGTCACAGCTCACAGCAACCTCCAACTCCTCAGCTTAAGCGATTCTCTTGCCTCAGCCTCCGAAGGCGAAGTAACTGGGACTACAGGCGCCTGCCACAACGCCCAGCTATTTTTTGGTTGTAGTTGTCATTGTTGTTTAGCAGGCCTGGGCTGGATTCAAATCCGCCACCTCTAGTGTATGTGGCTGGTGCCTTAGCTGCTTGAGCTCAGGTGCCGAGCTGGATATCTCCTTTTCAATTTGAGAATAACTCCTTTGGATAAATCGATAAAATATTTATCAGTGCTTCATTTACATGCCTACTTTTGTATTTGTTCTTCTCTAAAATCTTAACACAGAAATGTTGATTCATGAGATAAATTTTCTTTTTCTTCTTAAGCTGCACTCCTCATGTTTCTTCCTTCTGGTAGGTCTTCCTAAAGGAGCAAGAACGACAGCACTTACAAGATCTGCTTCACCAAGAGGTGCTCCGCAGAATCATATTGCTTCAACGATGGTTCCGGGTCTTGCTGTGTCGGCAACATTTCCTCCGTATGAGACAGGCATCCATTGTCATCCAGGTGAGAAGCAAAGGAACTCTTTGCATAAGATTGAGTAGTTTATTTGACTTTTGCTTAGTAACTAGAATTACTTTACTGTGCAACATTTAAATAATTATGTAAACTTCAATGATGAGATTGTATCCTACCCATTTTTAAAATATTCGTAGCACCCAAGAGAATACTTGGCATAGTAGTAGACAATTTGTAAGTATCAATTGCTCTGAAATTATAATTATACTGCCTTGTGAAGTATGAGTAAGTTAAAGGACTTATGTAACTTAATTTTTGTTGACATAGTTTTTTTTATGTAATAGGGTTTTGTGTACATCGTTGTTAGATACTCATTTTGAATGATAGGCACCTTATTTTACATGTATCTATTTTAACATCTCCCTCACTGATTTACATCATTGGCTATCCTCCATAAGACCTTTTCTGTTTATAGAAGAGTATCTTTGGTATCTTCATCTTTGGAATGTTTGCATAATTAACTCAAACTCACTAATTTATTTGGGCAGTTAATAGCAGGAGAATATAATGTAATTTGTTAAAGTTAATTTGCAAGGAGTGAAGGCATCCAAAAATTTAAGTTCTATAATAACTTAATAAAAGTTATATTATTAGTTATGTTATTAAGCATGTCTGGAAAAGAAAAATAATTAATCAGTAACAATTTAGCTGCTTAGTCACTTAACCTCTAATTTTGATGTAAGAAATTTATTATTTTTCCCCATTTCTGGAAATTTCTATTACTTTTGTCTTCCTCACAGCGATTCTGGAGAAATTACCTAAGTCAGAGGCAAATCAGAGATGCAGCTATGCAGAAAGATGCTTTTGCTATGGCTCACGCAGCCGCTCTTCTCCAGGCTTCTTGGCGTGCTCACTTGGAGAGGCATCGGTACTTAGAGCTTCGGGCTGCAGCCATCATCATCCAGCAGAGATGGAGAGAGCACTGCAGACGCAGGCACTTGGCTGCAGTGTGCATACAGGCAAGATGGAAAGCCTACAGGGAAAGTAAGAGGTACCAGGAACAAAGGGACAAAATTATCCTTTTGCAATCAACGTGTAGAGGATTCAGAGCAAGACAAAGGTAATCTCTGTTTCTGTAATAATTGCTTTTTCTTCATGCTTCCCAAGTACTTTGTTTATACCTCTTTGTTAATGCTTGTCTAATTTGTATTAGAATTGGTTATGTATAATTTGTCTTTTCTACTAGACTTTGATATTTCTACCAGTTTTAACCTACATTGTCTTGTTGATAAGTAGAAGTTAAGGGTTTAATAAATTGGACTGGTTTGAAAAGTCTACATGGTCTCTGTTTAAGAACTGCTAAGAATTAACTTTTACATTAGGTCAAATCTTATAAAATTGACAATAATCAGCTGTTTCACCTTTAGAAACACAAATTTCACATTTAAGGTTTACCTTTAAATGAGGATATTATTAAAATGAGAGCTTTACTTTTGGGGTAGTTCACATTTTTCTGGAATGCCCAGTTAGGACATTCCTAATACCCTTAATGAAATATTACCTGACGAATGGAAATAGGAAAATTATGAAATAATGTGTCCAAGTTAGTTTTGGAAGGACTTAGGTATCATTTAAAAAATTTTGCAACTTTTCATTTTTTCTTAAATTCTCAATAAATATGTCCTCTTCAGTGATAACCAAGATATATCTATAACCTGCTTTGTCTGTTTTTATATAGATTTAAAGCTTTAAAAGAACAAAGGCTAAAAGAAACAAAGCTAGGACTTGGATTGGTGAATATCAAGGGATACAGATCTCTGGAAATTCAGGGTTCAGACCCTTCAGAATGGGAAGACTGTTCCTTTGACAACAGAGTGAAAGCCATAGAGGAATGTAAATCTGTGATAGAGAGTAATCGAATTAGCCGTGAAAGTTCGGTGGACTGTTCAAGAGAGTCCCTAACTAAGCAGCAGGAGAGAGCCAGAAGCCACAGGGGTCTGAACTTGCACGAAGATGTGATTGTAAGAGAGCGACCCAAGTCCTTGGAGGATCTCCATCAGAAAAAAGTAGGCCGGGCTAAAAGAGAAAGTCGGAGAATGAGAGAACTAGAGCAAGCTATATTTAGCCTAGAATTACTAAAAGTCCGTTCTCTTGGTGGTGTATCCCCTTCAGAGGAACGCAGATGGTCAACAGAATTGATGCCAGAAAGCCTTCAATCTCCACAGGGTACACCTGATAGTGAAAGCTCTCAAGGAAGCTTGGAACTTCTGAGCTGTGAGGAAAGCCAAAAGAACAAACTAGAGTCTATAATTTTAGATGAAGGAGACTTGCAGTTTCCATCACCCAAGATATCTAGAAGTCCAAAATTTGATTCACAGGACAAAACCCTCAGTGCTTCAAAGGAGACTCCCTATGCAGAGCATTTGAAGAATGGAAATGTGAAAGGAAAGTTGGTCTGTGGTTCTGAGCCTATTGCCTGTAAACCACAGCCAAGAGACTTGTTCATTTCAAATAGTCTGCCAACATTTTTTTATATTCCCCAGCAAGACACACTAAAAACAAGTTCCCAACTAGACACAGGTATCCAAAGAAACAAACTGTTAGAAAATGAAGACACCTCTGGGACAGCTCTTACTTTGGATATCAACAGGGAAACTAGAAAATATTCTTTCTCAGGAGAAGACCTAGTTCCTTCTTTGAATATAGATTCTTCTAACACTGTGCTTAGGAAGTTAGAAAAGCTAAACACTGAGAAGGAAGAAAGGCAAAAGCAGTTGCAGCAGCAGAATGAAAAAGAGATGATGGAACAGATTCGCCAGCAAACAGATATTTTAGAGAAGGAGCGTAAAGCCTTCAAGACACTTGATAAGCCAAGAATTGGAGAATCTTTCCCGGCATCATCTTTGTATCGGTCAAAGCAAAGAGTAGAGAGGCCATCCTCTCTCTTCAGCCTACATACTCCAAATAAGGGAGAACATGGTTTTCTGGGGTCCCCATCAGTACCTACAAAAGATGCAGCTCTTGCCGCAAAAGACAGTTCCTCTGCTCACTTGCTCCCAAAGGACCGACCTGTCACTTTGTTCTTTGAAAAAAAAGAAAATCCATGTCAATCTAAGGGAATTGTAAGGGAAATGTCTAAGACAGACAGAACAGGCACTCAACTGAATGTAGCCTGTAAACTCTCTAATAATCACATTTCAAAAAGAGAATCCCATAGGCCAACTCAGTCTTACAGCCACAAATCTGATGACCTTTCCAGAGAGGGAAATACTAGGGCCATTTTCTTCACGCCAAAGGACAATATGAATATTCCCCTGTAAGTGAAATGCTTGTTTGTTTTTATGTAAAATGGGAAACATTTTGCAGTATTTTATTAAGGTACCTTGTTCTACTCTAGCTGTTTGTGTGCCTAGTTCTGTTCCAGGTGTTTGTGTAGCTGCTCAAAGTAGCCATTTTCTTTTTGTAAAAATATTCCCTAAATGTTAACAGTACCAGTCCCCTAAAATTGGATGTAGTAATAACATAGGAATCTTTGACAAAGCATAGATTGCACAATATTTGATTCCTCCCCATTAAATGACAAAGCATTTGGAAAAGATGGCACAGTGCCTATTAACATAGTAGACATTCAGCAAATGTTCAGTGCCCTAAAACTGTGATATTTAGCAGTTCAAGCTTGTTAGTTTCAGGGTTTAAAGAAGTTAATGTGCTTTCTTATAATTGTTGGCCTATGTATAGTCTTCATTATGTCCTTTATACTTCTTAGAGCATATTAAACACACACAATATAAATTTGCCATCTTAAGCATTTTTAAACATACAGTAGAGTAATATTAACTGTGTGTACATTGTTGTACAACAAATCTTTATAGCTTTGTCATCTTGTAGATCTGAAACTCTGAGGACGTTAAACAATTTCTCTTTTTATCTCTCTAGCTCCTAGCAACCATCATTCTTTTTTGTTTCTAGGAGTTTGACTACTTTAAATACCTTGATTAAGTTGAAGTTTTTTATACTTTTGTAAATGAATAGTCATGACAAAAACATTTTAGTCAATATATAAAAATAAATTTTATAAAATTTAAGATACCTGGCGGCTCCTGTGGCTCAGCGAGTAGGGCACTGGCCCCATATACCGAAGGTGGCGGGTTCAAGCCCGGCCTCGGCCGAACCGCAAAACAAAAAAATAGCCGGGCGCTGTGGCGGGCCGCCTGTAGTCCCAGCTACTCGGGAGGCTGAGGCAAGAGAATCGCTTAAGCCCAAGAGCTGGAGGTTGCTGTGAGCAGTGTGACACCACGGCACTCTACCCAGGGTGATAAAGTGAGACTCTGTCTGTACAAAAAAAAAAAAAAAGTCCAGATAAGAAAACTGGGATATAAGTGGGCATTTTATATTAGCTAAATGTGGTATGGGGGAATCACAAAAAGCTTACTCACTCAGGATCGTCCTGAAAGTCTTGGGGTTCTGCCAACTCATCATACTCTGCAGCTGCATCCTTGCCAGCTAAAACCAGCTCTTTGGGAGGCACCACCACCTGGAGAGCAATACACAGAGACCTGTCTTAGGAGTCAGTATGTTGTAGGACATTCATTCAATGGAACATAGCAAAGTACTATACTGATCGGGACATATGGAAGCAAGCAGCAAGGTTCAGGAAATATACATCATTATACTACAAATACAGTGCTGTATATACTGTTTGACAACACTGTTTTGGCACCACCACCTGGAGAGCAATACACAGAGACCTGTCTTAGGAGTCAGTGTGTTGTAGGACATTCATTCAATGGAACATAGCAAAGGACTATACTGATCGGGACATATGGAAGCAAGCAGCAAGGTTCAGGAAATATACATCATTATACTACTAATACAGTGTTGTATATACTGTTTCTGTAGCAGTCCAACAGTCTAGGGCTGGGTACAGTGGCTCATGCCTGTAATCCTAGCAGTCTGGGAGGCTGAGGTAGGCAGACTACTTGGGCTCAGGAATTCGAGACCAGCCTGAACGAAATCAAGACCCTATCTCTAAAAAAATAGAAAATTTGCCAGATGTCATGGCAGATGCTTGCAGTCCTAGCTACTCTGCAGCTGAGGCAGGAGGAGTGCTTGAACCCAGGAGACTGAGGTTGCTGTGAGCTGGGTTAATACCATGGTACTCTAGCCTGGGGCAACAGAGTGCAACTGTCTCAAAAACAACCCACCCCAACAGTGTTTAGGATTAAAGACATTTCTAGTAAAAGAACAAAGAAATTAGAGGAAATAATAAAGTGAGTGCTTACTTCATTGGGGCTTCAATTATATCTTTAAAGTTTTATTACATAAGGGGATGGAGTATACCTGAGCATGTGCTTTATTACATAAAGGGACAGTGAATACATGAGATCACCCCAGTGGCAATAGAGAAGAAGTGGTGAAATAGAGGTGGTGGTGTATTCTTTATATAGGGTGTCCCTAAAGTTGCCATACACAGGGAAAATGGGAAATGGTAGCTAAATGTACCATAAAGGTACAAAGTATTCACTACAAAATTTTATTTATTTATTTTTTTTGAGACAGAGTCTTACTCTGTTGCCCTGGGTAGAGTGCCGTAGTGTCACAGCTCACAGCAACCTCTAACTCTCGGGCTTAAGTTATTCTCTTGCTTCAGCCTCCCAAGTAGCTGGGACTATAGGTGCCCGCCACAACACCTGATTAGGTTTTTGTGGTGGTGGTGTTGTAGCTGTCGTTGTTTGGCAGGCCCAGGCTGGGTTCAAACCCACCAGCCCCAGTGCATGTGGCTGGCGCCCTAGCCACTAAGCTATAGTCACCGAACCTATTACAAAATTTTATAAAATATTTACAAAATATTCTCTATGTGTTGGCTACTTCTTTATAAAATTATGTAAAAATGAATATTTTGTAAATAAAAGCACATTTAGCTACAATTTCCTGTTTTCCCTGTGTATGGCAACTTTAGAGACACCCTGTAATTTCTGATGTATCTGAAACAGCTCATCAGTTCTTTTTCTTTTTTACAGTTTTTGGCCGGGCTGGGTTTGAACCCACCACCTCCAGCATATGGGGCTGGCACCTTCCTCCTTTGAGCCATAGGCGCTGCCCTAGCTCATCAGTTTTATTTTTTCTCTATGTCGCCGTTGGTAGAGTGCTGTGGTGTCACAGCTCAAACTCACAGCAACCTCAAACTCTTGGGCTTAGCTCATCAGTTTTTAAGAAAAGAAAGACACAAAGGAAAAACACTGATTCCAATATAATACTTTCTGACATGGTACCAGCTGATTCCTGGTACCTGATATTATAAACATATGAGACACTGGGCATGTTTATGGTCATGGGAAACAGTTAAAACATTCTTAAGGTTTATCCTTATTGCATAATTAGGCCTCAACTTTGCTCTGTTAGAGGTTAATAGATAACAACGTCAATGACATTTCTAATTGACAAATGCTGCAGAAAAGGTATAAAGGGATATAAAGACAAGCTGGGCATATGCATCAGGAACTTATTTCTGTCTCTGTCTCAACTGGACCTCCTTCTTAGTGTTATTTAAAAAAGAAAAAAGGACCAGATAAGTATCATCTCTCTCTGGAGATAATGCCAGTAAGCTAAATTATTATTTTTTAAATTATATTTTTATGTTTTATTATTTATTTATTAAATCACAGCTATGTACATTAATGCATTTATAGTAAGCTAAATTATTATTTTTTTTTTTTGAGACAGAGCCACAAGCTGTCACCCTGGATAGAGTGCCATGGCATCACAGTTCACAGTAACCTCCAACTCCTGGGCTCAAGCGAGTCTCCTGCCTCCACCTCCCAAGTAGCTGGGACTACAGGCGCCTACCACAACGCCCAGCCCTTTTTTTTTTTTTGGTTGCAGCCGTCATTGTTGTTTGGCGGGCCTAGGCTGGATTGGAACCCGCCAGCTCAGGTGTACGTGGCTGGCGCCCCAGCCCATTGAGCCACAGGCGCCGAGCCAGTAAGCTTAATTATTTAAAAAACAGAATAAAGTAAAAAGAAAATATTAGAGAAGTTTTCTAATATTATCTGAATACCTAATTAAAGATTTAAGTACCTTTTCTACAAATTTTTGTTATCAGTATCATGCTGAATTATCAAACATTAATAAATATTCTATAGAAAAAAGTTCTTGTTCTAAAATTTCAAGTAGGCCTGTTGCAGTGGCTCACATCTGTAATCTTAGCACTCTAGGAGGTTGAGGTAGGTAGACTGCCCGAGCTACGGAGTTCAGGACCAACCTAAGAAAGAGAGAGACCCTGTCTCTTAAAAAGAAAAAAAAAAAGCTGGGCATTGTGGCAGGCACCTATAGTCCCAACTACTCGGGATGCTGAGGCAAAAGAATCACTTAAGCCCAAGAGTTTGAAGTTGCTTTGAGCTATGATACCATCGCACTCAACTAAGGGTAACAAAGTGAGACTGTCTCAAAAAAATAAACAAATAAAATAAAATAAAAAATTTCAGTATTAGATGAATCACTAGGTAGCAAAAAGAGGAGGCTATATTTCATTTGTTCAACTAACACCAAGAGTGAAAATCATCCATTTTAATATTTAGTTAGTGCTATGCATGTTCTATACAAGCAGATGGAGTATAGAGGAGATATTTAAAAGAAGGTATTTCATGAATTTTGAAGAATGAATGTATAGACTGAGTAACTAGAAAGTATGTCTGTTAGGAGAAGTGGGGATAGGAAGTGGACATTCTAGGTCAAATGAATGGCACATGAAATTCCCCAGCATGTAAGTTTATAACCCATCGGATCTGCCTGGATCAGTTATTAGTATGTGTGATTTAGAGAATGCTAACTTTGAGGATCTGAAGGAAGGTTGTGAAGGAAGAACAGACAGAAGTGAAGTCATTAAAGAGCTCTTACACTCTGCCAAAGAATATGGATTTTACTTCAAAGTCAGAAGGATGATCAATGTCATCCAGAATTAGATTTTAGAAAGATCACACTTGTGGCAATAGAGAAGACTGGCTGAAATAGAGGTGGTGGTATATTAAAAATAGAGAGGTCAGTTGAGAAGCTATTGTCACAGTCCACGTTAAAAAATGAGACTTTCAAATAGAGCAGCAGCAGTATGTTTGAGGATAAAGTAAAAAACTTATGTGGAATTAAAAGAACCTGCTGACTATATGTGAAAATGCATGTGTGTGCAGAGTCCGTTTAGACAGGTCAAATGAGGCCACTCCGTGTAAAGCCAAGATTAGTTAGGATGCGGCAAAATGTTCCTACCTTAGCAGTGCTATTGACATTATCAGGGTCTCCCTCCTCACACTCCAACAGAGTCACATGGGTGAGGTTCTCCACTGGATTCGTAAGAGTCAGGAGGACCTGGCTCTCCTGGGGAATAGGAAAAGCATCTCTCAGACACGTGCCACTACTGCCACTTTCTTAGTTACAATACCAAATATTTCATAAAATGGTCACTTCATTACTCCCGAGCAATGACACCCACACACACTTCTATATTACTGCATTCTCAAAGTGCTAACTGATCTCTATTATCAATATGTTAGACCATATACTCTCTGACTTGCTCTTTCACTGAGGAAATGGGACAGATCACACTGAAATGGCCACTTACTAGATCCAAAAATTCTGAAAAAATGTTAAGTTATCTGATTATTTAAAGTTATAACTCTTGTCCTACCCAGTTTGCCACTTAAGGACTGAAAAGGAGGCTCTTATAAATAAAATAAGGGATCCACAGCTTAGCCAGATGGATTAACATAGAAAAACTGAACACCAAGATTCTAAAAACCTTTCAAGAGTTTTTGAACCTGCCTTTGTCTGGTACTCTTGAGATTAGCAAAAAATCTTTCAAATGAACAGAGATCACATCTAGCAGTATGAAAAGGAAGAGCTAAAGAGGCTGCTGTAGAATATTCTATAATTCACTAGGGGTGTGCATGTGGGAGGAAGGGACATAGATGAAGATTTCAGGAAGAGAGGGGCTGTGGTAAAGAAGAAACTTTGCAGATTCCTGGTTCCTGGCACACGAACCCACGAGATGGTATAGAATCTCTAGGCTGGAGATGAATGAAAGATGCCTCTAGGGTCCAAATATTCTTTTTTTTTTTCTTTTTGTAGAGACAGAGTCTCACTTTATCGCCCTCGGTACAGTGCCGTGGCGTCACACTGCTCACAGCAACCTCCAACTCCTGGGCTTAGGCAATTCTCTTGCCTTAGCCTCCCGAGTAGCTGGGACTACAGGCGCCTGCCACAATGCCCGGCTATTTTTCTGTTTGGCAGTTCAGCCAAGGCCGGGTTTGAACCTGCCACCTTCAGTATATGGGGCTGGCGCCCTACTCACTGAGCCACAGGCACCACCCCTAAATATTCTTCTTTCTTTTCCCCACTTTGTATCTTTACATAATATGCACCCTGCTCCTTCTACATACATTGTCAAGAATGCCACCATAAAGGATTTAAAGTCTCAATCCTGTTATTATCACAAACTGCTATTTTTACCCCTTGCTCACTCCATCTTGTGCCAAATACACACACCGCCACTCACATACAACATACACACATTATTCATTCATCAATCAATCCTTTCTCTTTTTGTTAATAACCAAGGTACTAACCTTCATGTAGCGAAGGTTGGGAATTGACATGATTCTCACTTCTGGAATATAATTGCTACACATGAATAAAAAAATGCATTAATGTTCATTGGAGTCTCTCAAAATTATTACTTTTTTTTTAGGTAGTACAGCAAATGAAGGATGTATTCATGTTGGTTTTTTTTTTTTTTTTGTAGTTTTTGGCCGGGTCTGGGTTGGAACCCGCCACTTCTGGCATATGGTGCGGTGCCCTACTCCTTTGAGCCACAGGTGATGCCCCAGAGAAAAGGAGTTTTAAAGAACCATATCATCATAGTAAGAATATAAGACAAAACCAAATAGGTAATGAGTTCTTTCTGAAATCTTATGTATTCTTCTAGTTTAAGGCTATGTATATCATAACAGACATCATTTATTTTTTCAGATTTCATTTATTTGAATATAGTAGGCAATTGGTTATAGATCCAAGACTGACTAAATAATACATTTCATGGCTGTAAAAATATTATCATATACTTACCACTTACATAACACTATGTGCCAGGCAATGTTTTAAGCACTATACAAATATTAATTCATATAATCTTCACTGTGACTACATGAGAAGAATAGTATTATTATCCCTATTATGAAAATGAAGAAGCTGGGCATAAAAGGATTAGCAACTTGCTGTTAAGTGTCAGTGTGAAGATTCAAACCCAGGCAGTCTGGCTCTGGTGTCCTTGCTCTTTTTTCTTTTTTGAGACAGGGTTCACTCTGTCATCCTGGGTAGAGTGCCATGGTGTTGCTACAGTTCACAGCAACCCCAAACTCTTGGGCTAAAGTGATCCTCTTACCTCAGGTTTTCTATTCTTAGTAGAGACAGGGTCTCGCTCTTGCTCAGGCTAGTCTCGAACTCCTGAGTTCAAGCAATCAGCTTGCCTCACCCTCCCAGAGTGCTAGAATTACAGCCACACCTGACCTTAGTGTCCTTGCTCTTAACCACTACCTTTAAACAAGGCTACAGAATATTGCACTTAAATGTGCTTACTCTGGACTCAAAACAGACCAGGTTCAAATCCCAGCTTAGTGTTTATATAACAAGATATTGCTTTATAATAACTGGGGTAAGATATTTGCCCCTTTGTGCCTTGGTTTTCTCAATTATAAAATGAGGAAAATAATGATAACTATCTCTTGAGGTTATTGTGAAGAATAAATTAAACAATATGCAAAAAGTCCTCTGAAAAGTGCTTGGAACAAAGCATGCATAAGTGTTAATTGCTGTGCATGTATCAACATAAGACAAGATCTACTGTAAAAACACTAGAAGTGGAAAAAAAAAGTCCATCTTTGAATCAAGGCAATAAGGTATTTTAACTTCAAACTAGATATTTTTCATGCTGAGCTGCAGAACTAACCTGAGTAACTTAATAGAAATCCAAGGGCCCCACTATCAAGAATTTGCATTCAGCAGGTCTGAGGTCTGATGCACAGCACCTGTATTAAGACTACCAGGCAAGTCTACCATGATGGCAGGCAAAAAAAACTTTTTCTCAAGGTATGCTTAAGAAATTGATGTTAGGGTGACACCTGTGGCTCAGTGAGTAGGGTGCCGGCCCCATAAACAGAGGGTGGCGGGTTCAAACTTGGCCCCGGCCAAACTGCAACAACAAATAATAATAATGATAATGATAATATAGCCGGGCGTTGTGGCGGGCGCCTATGGTCCCAGCTACTTGGGAGGCTGAGGCAAGAGAATCGCCTAAGCCCAGGAGTTGGAGGTTGCTGTGAGCACTCTACCAAGGGTGAAAAAGTGGCGGGCGCCCGCTACAAAAAAAAATAATAATAATAATAATAATGATAATAATAGTAATAGCCGGGCATTGTGGCAGGCACCTATAGTCCCAGCTACTCGGGAGGCTGAGGTAAGAGAATTGACTAAGCCCAGGAGTTGGAGGATGCTGTGAGCTGTGTGATGCCATGGCACTCTACCAAAGGCAATAAAGTGAGACTCTGTCTTAAAAAAAAAAAAAGAAATTGATGCTAACAACAGACTGCCATTCAGGCTTTCTGTAATGAGTATGATTCTTAATTAAGAAAGGAGTTCATCCCAGACTTCACATGTGCAATTTTTGTAATTCTCTTCCATCCTAACCAGGCATGTATTAGATAAGAGTATTTAAGTAAATGAACATTATTTTATGGTGAGTTATAAGGCTTCTGTAGACATAATAGTTCATTCGATTCTTTTCAACAACCTCAAAAAGGGAAGCATTGCTCTCATTTCAGAAATAAGTTTAAGGCCGTGTGTGGTGGCTCACGCCTGTAATCCCAGCACTCTGGGAGACTGAGCCAGGCAAACTGCTTGAGTTCATAAGTTCCAGACCAGCCTGAGCAAGAGTGAAGCTCTCCTCTCTAAAAAACAGCCGGGTATTGTGGTGGATGCCTGTTGTCCCAACTACTGAGGAGGCTGAGGCAAGAGAATCACTTGAGCCCAAGAGTTTGAGGTTGCTGTGAGTTATCACACCGCGGCCCTTAACCCTGGGGTGACTGAGTTAGATTCTGTCTCCCTCCCCCCCACCACCACCAAAAAAAGAAGTTCAGACAAATATAGTGACAGGTCTTATTCCTGGTGCTCCTAGATCTTCCTAACTCAACAGACCAGTACTTCTGAACCTTTCTGTTTCCCAATGATGTCTTTTTAATGCATAATATTCTATAGCACACGTTATCTCAATTTAATCACTCATTTTCTTGTTAATGGTTAATCAACTTGACACTAAAATTGTTTCTAGCTTTTCACCATTATTGTTAGAAATGGATATTACTGACACTTTTGTTTCTACAGAATAGATTCTTGAGAAAATACTGCTAGGTTAAAAGGTCTATATAACTTAATATTCCCAGACTACTCTCCAGAAAGTCCAGCAATACTACCAAAAATGTATACAAATATGTGTTTATCCATATTTTCATGAGCATTAGATACTGTTTATTAGTTTAAACTTTCCTGTGGAGTACTAGCATCTTTTCGTATACACCATATCTTCCAGCCATCTGGAATTCCTTTCTGTAAGCTGCCTGTTCAGTTCCTTTGCCCCACATCCCATTTCACTGCCTCCTTCCATTTTTCTTTACAATCTGTGGGGAATCCATACACCTGAGATATTGAACTTTTATTTGTCATGAGTGTCAAATATTTTTCTGAGCTCTACTGACCATCTCAGGACTTTGTTGTTAACTTTAACTTTTACAATTGAGGTTTTATTTTGCTAAAGTCAAAGCTATTTCTTTTCCTCAGTGGCTTTTGGATGTCCTACCTTGCTTATGATGGGTTCTCTTACTCCAAAGCTAGACAATGTTTTCCTAATTTTTCAAAATATTTTTGTTTGATAGGTAATTTTGAAAAATTAGCACACTAGAAAAGTATAATGAGAAACAAAAAAAGCTGGGCATGGTGGCACCCCATGTTACTTGGGTTTAGGCAGGAGGATCACTTGAGTTCAGGAATTCAAAGCTGCAGTGAGTTATGATGGCACCACTGTACTCCAGAGAGAGACCCAGCTTCTTAAAAAACATATGACGAGATATAAAAAGCCTAAGTTTAATCAGATGAGCACTGGGAAGTTTAAGTGGCAGCGTTTGCCTCTAATTAGGACCATTCAGGTAGCCCAATAAGTAACTCTTATACATGAAATTCCCTTCCACTGACAAGTCTTAATCAAAACTTAGTAACTTTTATCACATTCAATGAATGTCATCAGAGTATAGGTAGGGAAAATGAATATTGTTACCAGGATACTCTTTAATTTGCTATAGTTTATTATTTTTAAATTTTTAAACAATTATTCACAAACTTAGATGCCTTATAATTTATAATGAATGACTTGTAACTCTCAATAATCAACACAACACATTATCCACAGACCACACTATGTTACTCTGTCCTCGCGACAAATAACCTTGATTGTGCATCTGTAGATTTACCTTAAACTTCAGGGCATGTAACTAAATTCAAAACCTAAACAGGAAAACATGTCAAGATTATTCTGATACAACTTTTCTTTTTTTTTTTTTAGGCCAAGACTAAACACACTTCACATTGAAGAAAACAAAAAATCCAAAACCAAAACCAAAACCAATACTGAAAGAGTAACCCAAAACACCAACCATAAAATACTTACACAGCAACCAGCTGGATTTTGAATTTGATAGATGTTGGATTAAATTCGGGCTTGCTCAAATTATGTTCACATTTCTAAAAAGAAAACAAACATACAAAGCATCAAAGGAAAGCAAGAATATGCTCTGCTAATCCTCAGAGCTGCTAAATTCAGAAGGACAGTATTTACTAGAATTTTGTTTTCCTTTACTTTGCTACAAGACCATATATTTTGAAATAAGAGTGTATACTACTGATAATCAAAATTTATAAAAGATGTTTGGACTTCTAGATATAAGTAAGCACACTATCCAATATACATCTGTGGTGCTTAAAAACTACTAAAATATCAGCTAACACATACTGAGTACTTACTATATGTGCTGAACAATGTGCTCATCGGCTAAATGGATTTAAATATCGCATCGACTTTATGAGGCAAATATAGGTACACTAACTGTTAATGTTCCCATTTTTTAGATGATCAAAATGGGACACAGAAAGGTAAAGTAAATCGTGCAGCTCCACACACGTTTAAATCCAAGGAGTATAATTCCAGATCCTATGTTTTAAAATATGGTAACAATTACACACTACTTTCTTAAACAAATACTACAGACACCAGCTTAAAATTTTTACTGGTATATTATGTGAAAATTATCTGTCTATTCTCCCTTGCTCCTCTCCTTAAACTACACACATAAAAGCACAAGCATATATTACCTTTCTTTTTCCATAACACAAAAGAGAGCATTTAATACATTCTTTTACCCTTTGCTTTTTTCACTTAACCTATATTAAATTAATTCCATTCCAGCACATACACAGGAGTCTCTGTGTCTCCCTGTAACAATTTCCATAACTTATTTAACCATCACAAACTGACAGCTATTCAGAATGTTTCCATTATTTTGCAACTATAAATAATGTAGGATTGAGTACTCATGTACATGACTCATTTCTCACGAGTAACTGTATCTGCAAGTTAATTTCCTAAAAGCAGATCAATAGGTATATTCATTTGTTATTCTGATAGATACTGCAAACTGCTAATTTTGCCTAATGATTATAAAATGGAGTTTTTTTTTTTAAAGACAGAGTCTCATTATGTCGCCCTCAGTAGAGTGCCATGGCGTCATAGCTCACAGCAACCTCCAACTCTTGGGCTTAAGTGATTCTCTTGCTTCAGCCTCCCAAGTAGCTGGGACTACAGGTGCCTGCCACAACGTCCAGCTATTTTTTTGTTGCAGTTGTCTTTGTTGTGCAGCTAGCCCTGGGCTGGGTTCAAACCCGCCAGTCTGGGTGTATGTGACCAGTGCCCTACCCACTGAGCTACATGTACCACCCTCATTGGAGTTTTAATGTACATTTTCCTGATTATAAGTCTGAATATTTTTCTTTTTTAAAAACTTTTTAAATTTGTTTTATAATTTGGAGAGACATGGGTTTCACTATGTTCCCTAGGTCAGTCTTGAATTCCTGGCCTCAAGTGATCCTCTAACTTGGCCTCCCAAAGTGCTGGGTTTACAGGTGTGAGGTACCTTGCTTGGCTTTAACATCTTTCATTATTTATTGGCTATTGAGATTCCTCTGCCATGACTTTTATGTTAGTATCTACTGGCTATTTTTATACTGTGTTATCTTTTCCTTGCTAATTTGCTAAAGTTCTTTACATATTCTAGATAATAATCTATTGTTAATGATACACTTACAAATTACTTTTCTCAGTTTGTGGCCTATCTTTTCATTTCTTTATGGATTTTCTTTGGGATGGGGGTACAAGTTTTACTTTTTTGTTGTTGAGACAGAGTCTCACTCTGTCACCCTGGGTAGATGCTGTGGTGTCATAGCTCACAGCAACCTCCAACTCCTGGGGGATACAAACCATCCTCCTGCCTCAGCATCCCAAGTAGCTAGGACTATAGTACTTGCCATGATGCCCTGCTAATTTTTCTATTTTTAGTAGAGATGGGGGTCTTGATCTTGCTCAGACTGGTCTCAATCTCCCAAGCTCAAGTGATCCTCCCTCTTCACCTCCCACAGTACTAGGACTATAGGCATGAGCTACCTCGCCCCATCACTATCCTCCTCCTTCAATTCTGTTCTAAGTCTAACATATGCATAACCATGCTTTCTTTTATTTTTATAGGCATGTACTTATATTTTCTCTCCTTTTTTTTTTTTTGAGACAAGAGTCTCTTTTTATCATTTTTGGTAGAGTGCCGTAGCATCTTAGCTCACAGCAATCTCAAACACCTGGGCTTAAGCAATTCTCTTGCATTAGCCTCCCAAGTAGTTGGAACTACAGGCGCCTGCCACAACGTCCCACAATTTTTAGAGATGGGGGTCTTGCTGTGGCTCAACTTCAATAATTAGCAACCTGTTAGCAACCATAGTCAATTTTGCTTCATCTACACTCTCACTCATTCTTCATCCCTGATTATTTTGCAACAACTACTGGCTGTCATGTCTTATCACCCATAGGCCCAGGAGTTTGAACTGTAGTGCATCATGACTGCACTTGTGAACAGCTATTGCACTAAAGTTTCAAACTCCTGGGCTCCTGTCTTAGCCTCTAAAGCAGCTGAAACTATATGGGCATGTCACTGTACTCAGCTTAAAAATTCTAAAATAGCACCAAAAAGCCTTCCAGTATTTAAATTTCCCCAAAGAATTCATGAATTTTTTTTTCTTTTTTCCTTTTCCTTTCACCCTTCCCTCTTCCCTCAGGCCCTTTATATGTTTTTTTTTTTCCTTTCTATGTTATGTTTAGTTAATATACCTTTTAAGTCTCTTCTAATCTAAAATCTTATTTCATAACATTAGCTACTGGCTATAGGTGGTTATTTAAATAAATTAAAATTAAAGATTTTATACCTCAATTGTATCATCACATTTCATGTGTTACCATGTTGGACTGTACAGATACAGAGTATTTCTATTATCATAGAAAGTTCTGTTGGTTCTGTATTCTTTTCTGTAAATAAATTCTGTCTTACCACTAGGGGGTGGGGGGGAATAATGTAATGAAGAATAATAAAATACATGTTAAAAAAAAAAAATAGATAAATAATAATAATAATAATAATAAAGTTCTGTTGGATGGTACTGATCTGAAATGTTTCCTTTCCATTCTTTTTTTTTTGAGACAGAGTCTCATTCTGTTGCCTTCAGTAGAGTGCCAGGGCATCACAGCTCACAGCAACCTCCAGCTCTTGGGCTGAGGTGATTCTCTTGCCTCAGCCTCCTGAGTAGCTGGAACTACAGGTGCCTGCCACAAAGCCCAGCTATTTTTGGTTGCATTTTGGCCGGGGCTGGGTTTGAACCCACCACCCTCAATATATGGGGCCAGCACCCTACTCACTGAGCCACACGCACCACCCCTCCATTCTGTTTTTTTAATTTTAATTTATTTATTGATGAAATTCTGTCATTCATTCTACAGTTTACCACAGCCTGAATTTTGGTGATTATTCTTCTTTCTTACTTTCTTTCAAATTGATTTTTTTTAAATTAGTCCTTCCTTCCTCAGCCCTCTCCTAGTCTAAAAACTATATACTCTTTCAATATTCTTTTAGGGGTCAGCATTATGTACTTAACCTTCAGAAACTTGCTTTGGTTTCCACCTGTAAATAGGTTTAACAATAATACCTACTCTATGGAGTTGTGAGGAATAAGTTTATACTGAAAGCATTTAAAATAGTGCCTAGGTACCTAGTATAATCTCTGTGTTTTCTGCATTTACTACATTCTAGAGGTTTTGATATTAGTCAGAGCTAATCATGTTCACTTTATTTCTAGTTTTCTCCAACACAAATAGCAACTCTACAGAATGAAATACTTACCCGGCAACGTAGGGACCGTTTGATCAGAAGATGTTTGTGGCGAGGATAGAGCTGTGAAGCACAGATTGGCTGGAAGTCAGGCTGTAAGAGACGCTGCTGAAGGGTGGTCACTAGCATGAGAGGCAGAAATAAGGATTAGTTTATAGTGACTTTCAAAATCAGATTTCTGAGTAGTCAGTAATTACACACAGCAATACTGCCTTTAGGAATAGTGTTGTTCAAAAAAACCAACAATACAGAAATTTGACAGAGATTTCAAATTTCTTCAAATGTTTACATCTATTTTATTTTCTACATATTTTACTACTAACAACTATTCCATTAAAAATTTCAAATCACAAAGTATTTAAATCAAAAGCAGAATATATGTAGAATAAAAAAATATATAAAATTAATATAAAATTACCCTCTGTTAGGTTTACTGGTCGGGTATAATAGTCTTCAGGTAGAGGTTCTACTTCATCTACAGCCTGAGCTGGCTCAATCTTTATCTCTTTCTGGTCTTCTCCTTCTTTAAGGCTAAAAGATAAAAAGTAATTTCTCAATGATCCACCTTATTATCCTTGAAGTCTATGATATAAATAAATGAAGTATTCCTCTATCT
Organism: Arctocebus calabarensis; assembly: GCA_963573935.1. Classification (NCBI taxonomy): domain Eukaryota; kingdom Metazoa; phylum Chordata; class Mammalia; order Primates; family Lorisidae; genus Arctocebus; species Arctocebus calabarensis. The sequence goes on from CAUYON010055854.1 coordinate 26,399, forward strand.
TAGAATGTATTTTTAGTTAAGTGTTTTCTAAGTATAAGAGTTGTCCTCCCCATTTACAACTGTTTTTTCTTTTAATTACACTCCTTCAATATTCATTTTGACACCTGCTTTGATCCTCAAAGTCATTTAATAACCAAACTTACGAAAGTCCGGCAAGGGTGCTGATAGATGTACCAGCTCGTGGTCGCTGAAGTCTGGTTCCAAGACCATATTTGTCCTAAACAAAGTTCATAAATTCCTATTAGAAAGTCTGTATTTACCCATCCTACTTATTAAAAGAAAGAACTATGGGTGGGACAGCATGAGAAGCTCAGGGAAATAAGCAAAAAAAAAAAAAAAAAAATGCTAATTTAAAAGCTTTTAAAGAGAGTAATTTGTAGCCCTGTGACATTATTCTATTCTTAAAATAATAATAAAAGCACAAAACACAGAAAATGAAACTACATTAAAAGCAAACCAAATGTGAGCTTTCACTATTATCTAAGGCTAAGGCTACGTGGAGTGTCTAAGATACAAGATGAATGTCTTCTGGAGCAACAGTGATCATCTGCTAACTTCAAGGTCAGCAAGAATCATAAAAGAGAACTTACCACTACATGAATAGTGTGTTGCTGTAGAGCCCCAAATTAGCAGCAGGTTGCAACAGAGACAAAAAAATGCAGCATAAGACAGAAGCAAACTCATACAGCAGGCAGGTTATATGGGAAAGTCAGAAGAATAATGCATTTAATTCAAATTCCTTTTAAATACAATATACAATAGTGCATATGTTGATTCTACTACTGGATTATTTAGAAAAAGTCTCTTCTTTGGCAAAGGTAGGTGCTTTGCAAGTGTTAATGTTTTATTGAATTCTAATCTAGGTATTTTTATATGGATCTTACCAATCATGAGGTTTCAATGGCTTACCTAATTCTAATGATGCAGCATGACAAGTTACTTAATCAAGTTTCACTTCCTCGGTGTAAAATAGGGATCACTACCCAACAGGATTGTTGTGAGGATTAAATAAAATGTGTAATGCACAATGTTAATACACCACTGCCATTCAATAAATGTTATTTATTAAATGTCAATCTCTTGGGCCCTAAGCAAGCACACAGACAACAAATTGTTCTGTGAGAGCAAATAAAACTTGGAAAACAGTTACAAAGACTCCAAATCCTAATCTTTTGTTTCTGCCTAGTAATATATAAACTGTTAGAGAATGACTTCTATAAACAATTCCTATAAAAAATTCTATTAGCATATATTACTATTTATTTAACCACGCAAATACACTGTGTATAAGTCAGTGTTTTTTAAGTTGGGGAAATATGGGAAGATGTCAAAAAATTACAATAATTAGAGCTAGGAAACCACTACTGTCAGGATATTAAAGGGGGACTACTGGGTAATATAAATTAAATCTATCATTTGCCCATCTTCTTCAGCAGTATGTAAAAGCCATAAGTAGAGTTTTGCAGTGCCTATAAATTAAACAATAGACTTTTGGGGAAAATAATTAGAAAAGAAAGGGGAGTGATGGAGAAAGAAACATAAATGTCCTTAAAATACATAGAACTCAAATATAACTAATGATATGGTAAAAGCATAACTACTGGTGGACATAAATTATCTACAATTTTAAGAACTTCTCCCTCTGCCACACACCATTCAGGAATCTAGAACAATGGCCACTTTCTGAAATGATTACTGTTCTTATGCCCCACAGGTCTTGCAAACTCCTTTCTGTACCAAATCCTCACCGAAAAAGCCAGAGGCATATAGTTTCTACGCCGTGCCAGTTTCTTGCGATCTCGCTCAACTTTCTCTTTCTGAGCAAGTTGCTGGTAATATTCAATCAATTTGTTCATCTGTAAAAAATCGAAGACTCATTATTTGTTTCACAAAAAAGCTAAAAAGAAACATACACAATTAATCAATGACACTGACAAGACACATAATGAATAGGAGAGAGAAATTATTAAGGTGAACAAGTTTGGTCTTTTTCTTTCTTTTTTTTTTTTAGACAGAGTCTCAAGCTATCACCCTGGAGTCACAGCTCACAACAACCTCAAACTCTTGGGCTCAAGTGATTCTCTTGCCTCAGCCTCCCATCTCAAATAGCTGGGACTACAAATGCCCACAACACCCAGCTATTTTTTGGTTTCAGTTGTCATTGTTGTTTTAGCTGGCCCGGGCCAGGTATGAACCCACCAGCTTTGGTGTATGTGGCTGGCGCCCTACCCACTGAGCTACAAGATCCACCCCCTCCCCCTATTTTTTTGAGACATATTACTTTGTCACGCTCAGTAGAGTGCTGCAGCACCATAGCTCACAGCAACCTGAAACTCTTGGGCTCAAGTAATCTTGCCTCAGCCTCCTGAGTAGCTGGGATTATAGGTGCCCACCACAATGCCTGACTATTTTTAGAGGTGGCGTCTCTTACTCAGACTGGTCTCAAATTCCTGAGCTCAAAGGATCCACCAACCTCGACCTCCCAGAATGCTAGCATTATAAGCATGAGCCACTGCACCCAGCCTTGCTCTTTTTCTTAAAAGAGAATTTCTCTTCATTACATGATCTCTTTTCATAACTGAAATGGAATCCTACAGTTCAACAATAGGAGAAAATGGGCAATGAAAGGATTTAGAAATTTCTTTTTTTTTTTGAGACAGAGCCTCAAGCTGGGTAGAGTGCGGTGGCATCATAGCTCACAGCAACCTCCAATTCCTGGGCTCAAGTGAGTTTCCTGCCTCCGCCTCCCAAGTAGCTGGGACTACAGGCGCCCGCCACAACGCCCAGCCATTTTTTGGTTGCAGCTGTCATTGTTGTTTAGCGGGCCCGGGCTGGATTCGAACTCGCCAGCTCAGGTGTACGTGACTGGCACCTTAGCACGTTGAACCACAGGCGCCGAGCCAAAAGGGCTTAGAAATTTCTTGATCACTTGTCACTTTATTATTTATTTTCCCTCACAAATGCTCTTATTTTTTTCTGCATGGTCACAGAACCATTTATTTCTAAGAATGTGACATTTTATACTCTATTTTACTCCTTCACACCATCACATTTTTTAATTGTTAAAATACATTTTAATCATAAAAGCAATACATAAATTGTAAAAAGTTCAAACAATACACAAAAGAATAAAAAGTAAAACTTCTTCACCCTAAGTTGACCTCTCCACTCATAAGAGGCATCTACTATCACTGATATAGATAACTTACAGTGTACAAAAACATAACTCTTTTCAATGTAACATAGACTTTCTAGCTAAGACAGGCATCAAATACATCATTCCATTCAGCATACACATACCTACTTCATTCTTTTTAAAGGCTGGATTTTATTGCAAAATACAGATGTCCTATAAGGTATTTAATCATTTCCTGCAATACTATTTAAATGGTCTCCTGGCACCTACTCTTGGTTGTCTCAACTCAGCAGCAATTACTTTTTAGAAACACAAATCTGATCCTGTCCTTTTCTTTTTTACTTTTTTTTAAGATACAGAGTCTCAATATTGTTGCCCTAGGTAGAGTACCAGGGCTCACAGCAACCTCCAGCTTTTGGGCTTAGACAATTCTCTTGCCTCAGACTCCTGAGTAGCTGGGACTGTAGGTGCCCACTACAATGCCCGGGTATTTTTTATTGTTGTTGTTGCAGATTAGCTGGGGCCAGTTCAAACCTGCCACCCTAGGTATGTGGGGCCAGCGCCCTACCCACTGAGCCATAGGCGCTGCCCTGTCCTTTTCTTTCTTAAAAACATTTAAAGGCTTCTCAAACTCCTTAACTTGGTCTCCACAGTTTTGCATGGTCAGACCCCAAATATTCTCCCTATTTGCCTAAAAATATTCTACACTCTAGTTTCTTGTCTACTGCAGGCTTTGCTTATTCCACTTAGAAGCTTTTTGTACATGCTGTTCCCTTACCTTGAATTCTTTACTTTTTTGTGCCTATCATTCTCAGATCTCAGCATTTTCAACTAATTAGTTGAAATCTTCCCTAAGAAATATTCATATGGCACAACCTAGCTCTCCTTCACATTACTTATCATAGTTTTCATAGTTTCTTATTTAAAAAAGTATTTGTGGCTCAGCGAGTAGGGCGCCGGCCCCATGTACCGAAGGTGGCGGGTTCAAACCCAGCCTCTGTCGAACTGCAAAACAGAAAAACAGCTGGGCGTTGTGGCGGGTGCCTGTAGTCCCAGCTACTCCGGAGGCTGAGGCAAGAGAATCGCCTAAGCCCAGGAGCTGGAGGTTGCTGTGAGCTGTGTGACGCCACGGCACTCTACCGAGGGTGACAAAGTGAGACTCTGTCTCTACAAAAAAAAAAAAGTATTTGATTGATGTCCTCCCCTCATTAGACATAAGTTCCATGAACACAAGAACCATGTATCCCTACTGTTCAATACGGTCTTGGCACACAATTAAGTGCTTGATAGATGTCTGACAAATGAATATGCAGTTGGCCCTCCCTATCTGTTGGTTCCGTACCCATGAATTCCACTAACTTTAGATTGAAAATATTAAAAAACATAAAAAAACACAAATAGGATCAGGCATGATGGCTCATGTCTATAATCCTAGGATTCTGGGAGGCCAAGGTGAAAGAACTGTTTGAGCTCAGAAGTTTAAGACCAGCCTGAGCAAGTGAGACTCCCATCTCTACTAAAAAATAGAAATATTAGTCAGGCACTATGGTGGCCACCCACAGTCCCAGTTAAGCTGAGGAGTTTGAGGTTGCTGTGACCTAGAGTAATACCATGGCCTGGGGAAGAGAGTGAGATTGTCTCAAAAAAAACCAAAAATAAATAAATACAGTCCAGTCACTATTTACAAAGTATTAGGCATTATAAGTAATCCTGAGATGATTGAAAAGTATATGTGAGGTGGAGAGAAAAAGGCAGACTAGAGGCAGCCTGTTAGCACGCAGCTCCCAAGGAAATTAGTAAAAAGTGGGCCCAGAGCCTATAGCTCAATGGCTAAGGCGCCAGCCATATACACCAGAGCTGGAGGGTTCGAATCCAGCCCAGGCGGGCCAAACAACGACAACTACAACCAAAAAATAGCCAGGCATTGTGGAGGGTGCCTGTAGTCCCAGTTACTTGGGAGGCTAAGGCAAGAGAATCGCTTAAGCCCAAGAGTTTGAGGTTGCTTTGAGCTATGACGCCACAGCACTTTACTCAGGGCACCAGATTGAGACTGTCTCAAAAAAAAAGGTGAAAAGTGAAGGCAGCTGCCTACATATGGATTGTTGTTCTCTGAAGCAGCATTATAAAATCACAAAGAAGCAATGCAGGGCACTCAGTGTGGGAGAAAAAAGGCAACAAGCTGATACATATAACAAAGATTGGAGGATGCCAGTGGAACAACAGGAGAACAGAGCACTGGAAGACCCTACTTGCCCTGCTGGCACACAGCAAATTGAAGTGCAAAACACTCCCACCTCCCCTGCAGAACTCAAGGTGAAAGGATGGGAAACAATATTCCATGAAAATGGAAACCAAAAGAAAGCTGCTGTAGCAGTTCTCATCTCAGATAACCCAGATTTCAAATCAACAAAAGTAAAGAAAGGCAAAGATGGTCATTATATAAGGGTAAAGGGAGCAACAGGAAGATGTGTATTTTACACACCTAACACGTATGCCCAGGTTCATAAAGCAAATCATACTTGCTCTAAACAAAATAATAAACAGCAGCACCAGAATAGCCAGGGACTGCAAAACCCCACCCACAGAATGGGAAAAATCCTCCAAACAGAAAACAAAGAAACAATGGCTTAAGCAAAACTCTAGAACAAAGGGGCCCAACAGCCAAATGTACAGCACTCTACTTGCCAACCACTGAACATACACATTCTTCTCCTCCTTGGACACAAAACATGTCTCAACAAATTTACAAAAATAGAAATTGTACCATGTATCTTTTTGACCATAGTGGAATAAAATGAGAAGCCAACTCCAACAAAAACACTCATCTCTACACAAAATCAGAGAAATTGCTGAAGGACAGTTGGGTCCAGGAGGAAATTAAGATGGAAATCAAAAGATTCTTTGAACTAAATGATAAAGGGGACACCAGTTATCAAAATCTGTGAGATACAGCTAAGGCAGTCCTGAGAGGAAAATTCCTAACCTTGAATGCCCACATCCAAAAGTCAGAAAGACTGATCATAAATCAACAATCTAATCAATCATCTGAAGAAACTGGAAAAGGATGAGCAAACCAATCCCATACCCAACAGAAGAAAAGGAAAAAAACAAGATCAGAGCAGCACTAAATGAAATCAGTAATAGAAGATTAATAAAACAAAAA
>CAUYON010055855.1:0-11771 GCA_963573935.1 Arctocebus calabarensis
AAAAAGTCATACATCATGATCAAGTAGGTTTCATCCCAGGGGTGCAAGGCTGGTTTAACATACGCAAGTCCATAAACGTTATCCACCATATTAACAGAAACAAAAGCAAAGATCATATGATCCTCTCAATAGATGCAGAATAAGCATTCGATAAAATCCAGCACTGAAGAGTATAGGCATATGTGGCACATTTCTGAATGTATATGAATCGTACCCTATGATTGCACCAATGTACAGAATTATGATTCAATAAAATTATAAAAAAAACAAGAATTCAAAGACTTTTGGTTAAAGATGACATATTTAACTCACACATTCAGCTCTCCTCCCTCATCCAAACCCTGATAAAATTATAATAAAGGCATTTTAAAAGGGCATAAATACACAAGGTTGGGGGATAGAGGAGAGAAGGCATTAGCAGCAGATTTTGCAAACTAGATAGAAGCTGGACAAGTAGTAGCTGAGTTAGTAAAAACTGAGAAAGCTACATCCTGAGTCAACAGCAGGAGAAGCTAAGAGGCCAGTCAGTTTGTACCACAGAACTCCAAGAAGGCTCTGGAATTTACAGTGCCAGGTACCTCTGTAAGTAGGCATTAAGGAGTAGCTAAAACCAAAATGATTATTTTTAAGTCACCCTAAGAATCTGCTAGACTTGCAGATTTCCTCCCCTACTCTGCAAAACCAAATAATTTCCGTTCCCCAACCCCAGCAGAAGACTGGAGGTCTGTTCTCTTGGAGAAGATCCTTGAAGTTCATAAGAAAAATTTTTTTTAAAAAATCTATCGTTGACATCCTCAGAGAAATTAGAGGAGATATTACAAGCATAAAACAAGAAGAACTTTTAAGGACTATTGAGAAAATAAAAGAGCTCTTGGGAATTAAAGATGTGGCAAGAGGAATTAAAGCCTCAATAAAAGGGTTGGAAGATAGAGCTGATATAATGTCTTAGAAAGCAGCATTTTAAAAAAGAAATGAAAAACAGGCAAAAAATACATACAGGAAAAGTAGATGAGCAACATGGATATCTGAAAAATAGGAAGTATGGAAAGAGACAGAGGAATGTAGACTAATGTCTTTTAGGGATATCAAACACTTTGCTCAAGGTCAAACAACTGCTAAGAGGCAGACCTGGGATTCCAATTCAGGTATGTCTGATTTTTAAGAGCAAGCTTTTTGGCCAGGCAAGGTGGCTCATGCCTGTAATCCTAGTACTCTGGGAGGCCAAGCAGGGTGGATTGCTTGAGCTTATGAGTTCAAGACCAGCCTGAGCAAAAGTGAGACCTCATCTCTACTAAAAATAGAAAATCTGAGGCAAGAGGATCACTTGAGCCCAAGAGTTGGAAGTTACTGTGAGCTATGGTGCCATAGCACTCTATCCAGGGCGACAGCTTGAGACTCTATCTCAAAAAACAAACAAACAAAAGCAAGCTTTTCCCATTCCACCATGCTATAAAAAGCCTCCATGGTGATATAATTATTCCTAAATCCACCCCACCGATCACATCTCTTCTTTTCTTCTGGATATTGTGTCAGAGACCCGAGAAAGAGAATTTGGTAACAGCCTTTCCACCATCTACCAGGTTACGCTTTGAGGTACACTGTTCAGGGAAACTCAGCTTATCTCTTTAGTTCTAAGTTCTCTCAAGGTCCACTTCAAGTCTAGGATTCTAATGCTGCCTTCATATTTGCCATCTCTGCTTAATTTCCTATTTAGGATCATTCTTTTGGACGTGTTCTCATCTCTCATAAGTGACTTGGTCTTTTCTCAGTTACCTTCCATCACTTGTTCTTTCATGTTACTATTCCTACTTCGCCTTTTCCCTTTGTGTTTATGATTTCTTTTATTAACACCTTTTCTAGTAGGTACATCTTTTCTGCCTTTGCAGGCTCATACTTTGCTCTTGCTAAAGATATAGTTTCAAGTACTTTCAAACAACAACAAATACAACAAAACCTCCACCTTATGTCTCAGTTTCTCGCATCTTAATAAGGGCACCTGGTTTTCCATGATTTAACCACACTTCTCAAAATGTTTTTAATACCTTTCTGCTCTAATGCATTTGTTTAGCCACAATATTCCTCTGCCAAATTTCCTAGCTTTTGAGAGAATCATTTCAGCTGTTATCATTCCTGGGCCAGAAAAATTACTTTTCACTTGACAAATCATAACCTCCCTTCTTATACATAAACTCAATTAACCCGTCTCAATAACTTTCCTTTTCAAAGTACACTCTAGAATGTTAATATGTGTTTAACAAATCTGTAACCGTCCTTCAACTTTATGTTTTTACATTCAAAATATTTCCTCCTACGTTAATCTCTAATTATTTCTAGACCTCTTCCTGGAATCTTAAACAGCAAAACTAGAAGAAAACTTAAGAGGTCAACTGAGTCCATCTCCTACCTGAAACATTTATTCATACATTCATCAAACTTTTATTGAGTACCCATGATGTATCAGGCCCTGGTGTTCAAAGATAAATAAAACGAAAATCTTTGCCCTGAAAAATCTCAATCTCATGGGATATAGACATAAACAAATAAATTACACTACAACATAGGAAATGCTTAGCTGAATGATGAAAGCAGAGCAGTAAGAACCCACAAGAAAAGAGTAACCAAAAAATGATTTATAGCTCACCAAATAATTTCACAATCCACTAGTTCATTTACTTCTCTAAATGACTGTGTGACATAGGTGTTACAGACAAGGAATGGACAATCAGAAAAGTAATAGGACTTACCCAAAGGGACTCACCTAATACTAAGGGCCAAAATTCAAACTTTCTTCTGATTTTTAAGTGTGGGCACATGCCCATCAAATTATGATGCCTCTTCCCTTCCTTCCCTACCTACCACTTTTGGGGTTACATGGAGGAAAAGTATGTTATTTATTTATTTATTTTGAGACAGAGCCTCAAGTTATCACCCTGGGTAGAGTGCCATGGCATCACAGCTCACAGCAACCTCCAACTCCAGGGCTCAAGCAAGTCTCCTGCCTCCACCTCCCAAGTAGCTGGGAATACAGGTGCCCGCCACAACGCCCGGCTATTTTTTTATTGCAGCCGTCATTATTGTTTGGCAGGCCCGGGCTGGATTCGAACCCGCCAGCTCAGGTGTATGTGGCTGGCGCCTTAACCACTTGAGCCACAGGTGCCGAGCCATTATTTAATAACGTTATTGTCTTTAAAATCTTTTAGGGAACACATATGTTTTTATTCTAATTGCTTCTCAATCTAAATCCAAGTCCATTTATATACTGTGAAACACTGAAACTCTCTTTCAACCTACCACATTTTGACAAATAAGAATCCCAGTACCTTATGATTCTCTCTCCCATCTAAGGTAAAGACTATGTAGGTACGTTTTTATAATGCCTAGCATACTGCTTTAAAATTGCATTAAATTTCACTAACAGAACCAAGAAACAGAACCTATTTTACATTTTTAAATTATTCACATGATCCAATCACACAGTAAATACTTACTAAGCACTTACTTCATGTATAATGCACAGAGTTGCACACTGTGAAAGATGCAGAGATGAATAAGACATAGTACCCTCATGAGTTTTAAAATACAGAATGAGAAATAAGATATATCACAAATAGCTGCAATCTAGGATGACTGTGCTAAGTGTTGTAATAATGGTAATAGACACTATACAGATCGAGAGCATGAAAGTGGTGGTATTTGCACTAGGATTTTTTGGTATATGGAAATTGGAAAGAAGTAATTACAAACAGAACAGTAAGAGCAAAGACATGATGGTAGAAGAAAATAGTATCTAATAACCACATCTACCGTTTATTGAGCATTTATTCTGTGCTAGGCACTATTCAAAAACATAATGTATGTTCCAAAGACATATATTATCTCACTCAATCCTTATAGCAACCACGTGAGGTAAATAATGCCATTATTCCTATACTGTACATGAGGAAGCCTAAGCTTATAGAAGTTAAAGAAGTTTACCAAGGTTCCATGATTACATGTTCCAAGTAAGTATTATTTATTTGAAACTTCTTTTTTGCTTATTTAATTTAAAGGCCAACTGCATAATGCAATAATTATAAACCTGTATTGATGAGCATACTGAGTATAAAGATGTAATTTGTATGACACTAATGCCAGAAAAGAGGGGGAAGAAAAGGTGCTATATAAAAGCAAAGTTCAATTGACCAGATGCAGTAGCACACTCCTGTAGTTCCAACTACTTGGGATGCTAAAGCAAGGGACTCACTTGAGCCCAGGAGTTTGAAACTGCAATAAGCTATGCCAACTCCACTGCTCTGGGAAACAGAGTAAGACTTTGTCAGTTAAAAAAATTATAAAGAGCCTCAGCATCCATAGCACAGTGGTTACAGAGCCAACCACATACACTAAGGCTGGCAGGTCTGAACCCGGCCCAGACCAGCTAAACAACAATGACAACTGCAACAAAAAATAGCCAGGCATTGTGTTGATCACCTATAGTCCCAGCTACTTGGGAGGCTGAGGCAAGAGAATTGCTTAAGCCTAAGGGTTTGAGGTTGCTGTAAGCTGTGATGCCACAGCACTCTACCAAATGGGACATAGTGAGACTTTGTCTCAAAATAAATAAATAAATAAAAAGTATAAAGGAGCAAAGTTTTCATATACTATTGAAATTAAGCTGTATTAATCTGAACCAAAAGGTTATAAATTAAGACATTAATTTGTAATCCACAAAATAACCACTAGGAAAATAGCTCAAAAACAGTGTGAGAAATGACAAGGAAATAAAAATGGTGCACTAAAAATTATCTAATACAAAAAAGGTAGTAATAGAGGAACAGAGGAACATAAGATATATAGAAAGAAAATAGCAAACTGACAGACATAAATCCAACCTCATCGATAATTACCTTAAATGTAAATGGATAAAATATTCTAATTAAAAAGCAGAGACTGGAAAAGTGAACAGAGAAACAGGATCTAAATATATTATGTCTATAAGAAGCATAATTTTGATTCAAAGATATAAACAAGATGAAAGTAAAAGTATTAAATGTGTACTGTCAAGAGAAAAACACAATTAAATTCAACTTGGGGGAAGAGAAGGGAGAGGGGAGGAAAGAGAGGGATTGGTGTGCTGTCACCTAATGGGCACAATGTAAGGGTTATACAGCACACTTCCTGGATGAAGGGTACAACTACAACTTGGACTTTACCTAACAAACACAAACAATGTAACCTAATCATTTGTACCTTCATGTTAATCTGAAGTTTAAGACAAAAAGTGTTATGAGACACAGAGCGGATAGAAGCCTGTGGACAAAAAGGACAGTCTGTGTCCATATAAGGTCCACCAAGAATAAATAATTATAAACATATATGTACCTAACCACAGAGCCCCCAAAATTATGACGCAAAAAGTAATAGAATTAAAGGAAGAAATAGACAATTCAATAATAATAGTTGGGAGACTATAATATCTCACTTTCAATAAGGGATAGAACTACTAGACAGACAAACAACAAGGGAACAAAAAATGAAAGATTTTAACAACACTAAAACCTACTATTCCTAATAGACATCTATAGAATACTCCAGCTAATAAGAGCAAAATATGTAATCTTCTCAAGTTTATATGGAATATTCTCCAGGGTAGAACACGTTAAGGCCATAAACCAGATCTCAAATGATGTGAAATGATTTGAAATCATAAAAACTATAACATCATTGAAAGAAATCCAAATAAATGGAAAGACATCATGTGTTCATGAATTAGAAGACAATATTATTAAGATGACAATATTCCCTAAACTTATCTACAGATTCTATGCAATCCCTATCAAAACCACAGCTGGCTTTTTGAAGAAAACTGAAAAGATCTTCATAAAATTAATATGCAAATGCAAAGGTCCAGAATGGCCAAAACAATTTTGGAAAAGCACAAAGTTGGAGGATTCCCACTTCCTAATTTGAAAATTTCATGCAAAACTATAATAAATAAAACTGGGTGGTATTGACCTAAAGACTATATATAGGGATACACCTATAGAATAGGATTGAGAGTCCAGAAATAAACCTATGGATTTATGACCACTTGATTTTCAGTGAGGAAGTCAAGACGATTCAAAAAGGGAAGAATACTTTTGTCAACAAGTGATGTCAAGACAAACTGAATAACCAAATACAAAAGAATGAAGTAAAGACCCCTAATTTATGCCATATACAAAAAATAACTTGAAATGGATCAAAGACTGAAACTCTTATAACAAAATACAGGAATAAATTTTAGTGTCCTTGGGTTAAGCCATTGTTTCTTAAATAAGACACCCAAAGGCACAAAAGATAGATAAATTAGACTTCATCAAACTTTAGGTTTTGTGGCTCGGCGCCTGTAGCTCAGTGGCTAGGGTACCAGCCACATACACTGGAACTGTGGGTTCAAATCCAGCCTGGGCCTGCCAATCAACAATGACAACTACAACCAAAAAATAGCCAGGCATTGTGGCAGGTGTCTGTAGTCCCAGCTACTTGGGAGGCTGAGGCAAGAGAATTGCTTAAGCCCAAGAGTTTGAGGTTGCTGTGAGCTATGACACCACAGCACTATACTGTGTGTGACATAGTGAGACTCTGTCTCACAAAAAAAAAAAAAAAAAAAAAAACTTTAGGTTTTGTGACTTAAAGAATGTGACCAAGGGCAGTGCCTGTGGCTCAAAGGAGTAGGGTGCCAACCCCATATGCTGGAGGTGGCGGGTTCAAACCTAGCTCTGGCCACAAAAAAAAAAAAAAACCTGCAAAAAACAAAACAAAACAAAAAAGAATGTAACCAAAAAACAGGGGGGTAGGCATGGTGACTTATGCCTGCTATCCCAGCATTTTGGGAGGCCAAGGTGGGAGGACTGCTTGATCCCAGGGGTTCGAGACCAGCCTGGACAACATAATGAGCCTCCGTCTCTACCCTCCCCCACAGAAAATTTAATTAAAAAATTATCTGGGTATGGTGGCATGTGCCTGTGGTCCCAGCTGCTCAGGAGCCTATGGTGGGAAGATCATTTAAGCCCAGAAGTTTGAGGATATAGTGAGCTATTATGATACATGCTAGCCTGGGCAACAGAGTAAAAAAAAAAAAAAAAAGAAAAGAAAAGAAACTGAGAAGAGAATCCACAAAATTGGAGAAAATATTTCCAAACCAGAATTCAGAATACATTTAAAAACTCAGCCACACACAGTGGGTCATGCCTATAATCCTAGCACTCTGGGAGGCTGAGATGGACCAATTGTTTTAGCTCAAGAGTTCCAGACCAACCTGAGTAAGAGCAAGACCCTATCTCTACAAAAAATCGAAAAACTGGCTCAATGCTCATAGTACAGTGGTTACGGTACCAGCCACATACACCAAGGCTGGCCCAGCCCAGGCCAGCTAAACGACAACTGCAACAAAAAATAGCTGGGTGTTGTGATGGGCACCAATAGTCCCAGATACTTGGGAGACTGAGGCAAGAGAATTGCTTAAGTCCAAGAGTTTGAGGTTGCTGTGAGCCAGGATTCCACAGCACTCTACTTATGACAACATAGTGAGACTCTGTCTCAAAAAAAAAAAAAAAAGAAAAGAAAAACTAGGTGAGTCTTGTGGCAGATGTCTATAGTCCCAGCTACTCAGGAGGCTGAGACAAGAAGATCGCTGGAGCCCAAGAGTTTGAGGATGCTGTGAGCTATGACACCATGGCACTCTACCCTGAATGTCAGAGCAGGATTCTGTCTCAAAAAAAAAAAAAAAAATGAAGAGTAAGACTAAGGATGAATAAGGTTTTCAAACAATGTGACAAAAAAGTGGTTATAATATTAATAGAAATATGAACTTTATTAAGGAGAATTTGTTTGAGATAGAAAGAAAGAAATTCAGTTCTGAAGACATAGTACTTGAACTTTATCATGAGAATGGATGCAAGGAGAGAACATGCAAAAAAAAAAGAAGAAAAAGAGGAAGAAGAGGAGGGAAAAGAGTGTGAGGAGGAGGAGGAAGAAAGAGAAGAACCAAAATGTGAGGATGTAACTCAAAGAAAGGCTTACATTCCATGCTCAGAAAGATGGAGAAAAAGGAGTTAACAGAAAGAAACAAGAGGTAAGAGAACTAGAAGAGTTCAATGATAGGAACAATGAGAGAGAAGAGCATTTCAAAAAGATGAATAAAATGTTACAGATCGATCAAAGAGAAAAAGAACCGAGACAATGAATTTGGCAAGAAGGAAGGTCATCTGTCAACTTTCAAGAATATTTTTCAGAAAAAAGACCCAAACTGCTAGTATCAAAAACAGACTCTCGAACCAGACTGCTCGGATTTGAATTCTGGCTCTGTTACTTACTAGCCGAATGGGCAATACTACTCTATGCCTTACTACCTCGTCTGTAAAATGGGGTAGTGACAAAAATATCTACTTCATAGTGTTGGTGGGAAGGTTAAATGGGTTAATGTTTGTGAAGCATTTAGAATAACACCTGACATAGTAAGCATTACATAAGGGTGATCTATCACCCACCCTAAAAATACAATGGAATATTTTGTAATTTTTAAAAATGATATCAGAGAATTCCCAATGATCACATGAAATACGGAGACTTAACATTTAACAACACAATGTTAAGTGAATAAAGCTAAAACAAAACTGTATACATCAGGTGATCATAATTTATATGCATAGAAAAAACACTAAAAAGGTCACAAAAGTTTCTCTCAAAAAGATAGGCTTGTCAGGGATCATCATTATTATTATTCTTTTTACTTTTCTACATTTCTAAATGTTCTGCCACAAAAATTTATTATTATAGGTGGGAAGAAAACAAACACTAAAATGGAGAATTTCAGGTTAAATTGGTAAACTGGTTACATGCACTTCTAATCTTACTCTCTTCTCAAACCTCAGTAAAACTATAAAACACATTTCTTTTTTAAAATCTACACAGACAGGGAGAACAGGAGAGCAGAAAATGAGAGTGAAGGAAACCAGAAACTATGCAGCCAGTGAAGAAAGCTGAGAAATGACTCAATTTACACTACAGAATTCGCAAAAAGCTCCAAAACTGGCAGCAACAGGTATTTTATGAGTAAAGGGAAAAGGAGAGGGGTGACTAAAGGAAGAGAAATTTGTGAAAGCTTTTTGAGAATGAGATACCTCTATCACTTTCCTCACTCTAAACTACAGCAATTGTCTAAAGGTTTATTCTCTAGGTTGGAAGACACCAGACATAGTTAAAGGCCCAGGTTCTATACTCAAAGCAGAGGTATTTAAGTGACCCATACGCATCCTAAATGTTACAAGTCAAGACACTCATCCACTTTCCCCAGTACATCTCCCAGAATGCTGATGGTCAGCTATTCACCCTCCAGAGAGGAAACTGGAAGACACTTCTCCAGGGACAATGACAAGCCCTAGGCTTAAACCCTGTATATTTAGAGAGAGTCTCACTCTATTGCTGGGGCTAGAGAGTAGTGGAATGATCATAGCTCAGCACAACCTCAAATTCCTGGGCTCAAACAATCCTCCTGCCTTACCCTCCCTAAACTTTAAAAATATTGACACAAAGGAGTGTCCAAAGAACACTGCACTCATATTAACCTATAGTGAAGCTCCAATTCTATATGCTTCCCTACATGCTCATAGTATTCACTTAGTATTTTATTCCCACACTTATAATCACATGCATACATATAGCTAACAATTGCCAGATATTTTGAGTGAAGACTGTAGTAGAAAGATAGAGATCAAATTAAAGAAAAAAAAAGGAAAGTAAACATGAAGGAAATGATGCTATTCATTGAGGAAAAAAAAAAAATATATATATATACACATATATATGTATATATCATCAATAACCTAAGAGAGGTATAAGATGACACTCATGGAACACTGAAAAGATGATTTTTTTTTTTGAGACAGAGTCTCACTTGGTCACCCTTGGTAGAGTGCCATGGCATCTTAGCTCACAGCACCTCAAACTCTTGGGTTCAAGTGATTCTCTTGCCCCAGCCTCCCCCGTAGCTGGAACTACAGGCACACGCCACAGCCCCTAGCTAGTTTTTAGAGACAGAGTCTCACTCTGGCTTAGGCTGGTTTTGAACCCATGAGCTCAGGCAATCCACTTGCCTAGGCCTCCCAAGTGCCAGGATTACAGGCATGAGCCACTGCGCCAGGCTAAGATGATTTTTTTTAAAGAATATTTATTTTTTACTTTTAATTCTTTTGAGACAAAGTCTTACTTTGTCACCCTCAGTTGAGTGAGTGGCATCATAGCTCACAGCAACCTCAGACTCTTGGGCTCAAGTGATTCTCTTTTTCAGCCTCCCAAGTATCTGGGACTCCAGGTGCCCGCCACAACACTCAGCTATTTTCTTTCTTTTTTTTAGAGACAGGGTCTCGCTCTTGCTCAGGCCAGTCTCAAACTTGCGATCTCAGGTAATCTATCCTCTCAGAGTGTTAGGATTACAGGCATGAGCCACCACGCCTGGCCAAAAGAACTTTGTTTAAAGGAGCTCAAAGCTCCAATAGCAATAGTGAAAAAAATTCATAGAAAAGTTCAAAATCTGGAAAGAAGAGCAAAAAGATAGAGATTAAAAAGTACAGGAGAAAAAATGAGAAACTGCGAGTAAGGTCCTGGAGTTCTTAACAAAATACAGAAGCTCCTCAATTTATAATGTGGGTATATCCCAATAAATTCATCTTAAGTTGAAAATTCATCTAATACAGCTAAACTACCAAGCATCATAGTTTAGAGTAAGCTAGGCAGTTTGTAGACATAATAAGATGTAAAAACACAAAATACAATATCCAAGAAATGCCAGCAACACAGTCCTTGTAGAGTACCCATTGTTTATTCTCATGATTGCATCATGGACAAGGAACTGTGGTTCACTACCTCTTGCCTACATCGCAAGAAAGTATCATACAGCATATCAATAGCCCAGGAAAAGATCAAAATTCCAACTTCAAAGTATGCTTTCTACATAATGTGTATTGTTTTTGTATCATAAAGTTAAAAAACTGTAAGTCCAACCAAACCAAGTCAGGGACCATGTATGTTACCAAATCAAATCTAGCAATATTAAAAAAAAAAAAAAGAATAAAAATCATGATCTAGTCAGTCAGATAAAACACTTTGCTTAGAACAGTACAACATTCTTAAGTTGACTACCCAAGAGTCTAAAATCTGGTTAACATATGGAGGTGGTCAACACAGGGAAGTAGGCCTATTGTACTGATAGGTATTTGTGGTGCATATCCAGTCTATGAAAATTGGATCAACATAAAGGAATGGTTAATGTAGGGAGGTGGTCAACTATAGAGGTTTTATTGTATTTACATTACATTACATAACCTCAGGTACCAATTTATATGATATTAATTTTAAATTGTTACTGAAATTTTTATTGGTAATGAACATTGAAATTAGTCCTAGGAATGCAAGGCTGGTCGACAATAAAAACCAAATCAATGTTATTCACCATATTAACAGACTAAAAGAGAAAAACCATATGATTGTCTCCATAAATGTAGAAAAAGCATCTGACAAAATCCAGAATCCAATCCTGATAAAAAGTTCTCAGCAAAGGATAAATAGAAGGGAACATCCTTAAGCTAACCACATGCATACATGAAAAAACTACAGTTAACATCGGAGGAGGAGCCAAGATGGCGGTCTGTAGCCAGCTTTCTGCAGACGCTCCTGTCCAGAAGGAGAGTTAAAGGACAGAAATTTAGTGAGAAAGCCAACGGTTTGGAGCTGAGCCAAGGGACAAGGTCGAG